>JANHFX010004699.1:4265-26575 GCA_027560015.1 Chloroceryle amazona
CTTTAATTTTAACCCATACACTCTTAACCAGCTCATCGTCCTTCCCCGTATGGAGCTCCATCAATTCTAGCTGGTCATTGATATAGAGGGAAACACCTCCTCCCCTCCTACCCTGCTTGTCCTTCCAAAAGAGCTTGTATCTATTTATCCCTACGTTCCAGACATGGAAATCATCCCACCAAGTTTCAGTAATAGCCATTCTGTCCCGGCTTTCCAGAAGCACAGTGGCCTTTAATTCATCCTGTTTATTGCTCAAGCTGTGTGCATTCATGTAGAGGCACTTCAGCTACCATTTCCAGTTCTGCCTTGTACTGACTGCATCAGGAGATATCAATATGTTTCTACTTTTCCTGCTAAAAACTGATTAATTGGAAATAGAGTATGATAAAGAACTTAATTATTTTTGCATTTTAAACAGTAAATAGGCCTGTGCAAGGTTTTAGCTGAACAGAAGGCCTATATTTTAAATGCAAACCTCTTATTTTTTAGGCTGTGGTTGTGCTCTCCGGATAGTAGTAAGTCCTCTTAGCTTCAGCCAGTGCACGTAAGAAATAGCACCACAGAGTGCTTTTTATTAAAACAGAGATCAGTCTACTCAGTGTATTAAACTGATTTGCCACTCATCCTGCAGGAATGACCTTAATCAATATCCACACTGTCCAAAACAAAAAGTATTTTGCTGAACAAGTTAATCCTCTTTGTCCACACAATATATACTATCCAAAAATCCAAGGCTAGCATATATTGAAAAAGATTAATTTTTTTCAACACAACTATCTTGCTGGTGAATTAAGTAAAACAATTCCCCCACAATGTTTTATCCAAGTGTCTTATTTCAAGCAATTTAAAGATGCAATATAAACGGTATTTAAAAATAACCTCAACTGATTTTCTGCCAATAATGTTACCTGAAGTCATATGCCAAAGAAGATTTTTTTTGCCTTTCACAGGCACAAAGTTTATGTGTAATGAAATAAATATAACTGAAGTGCATGCAAGTTTTAATCACATGTATCTTAAACACTCAATGAAAAGCTGGTTTTGGATTCATGCTTAATTCTTTCTACTCTCCAGCTCTGCCACTTCTACTTCCAGCGTGTTCACAAGGCCATCGGCAGTAGAGACTAAGAGCTAGAATAATCCAGAAAAGTATTTTGTGTTATGAACATTACACTGACATTCCTAAATGTCCGCAGTCCAATTAACTAACCTCATCGTCCAGGTTTTCCCTTGATCTTAATGGGACTAGTAATATTTGTCTACTTACCTGACAGAATTAATTAGCTAATGTTGCAATTAGTTAGTGCTGTGAGCAGAGGATGCTTGGTTGTCTACAGTCAGCTCTGTGTACTTCCATACCACACCAGACAACATAGAATGGAGCTCATGTATAACCCTGAGCTACCTTCAACCGACCAGGCAAGTCTAGATGGCACGACATACATTTTAAAAGGAAGAACTTTCTCTAGCTTCATCAAAATAGCATCATCTTCATCAGTAAGGTTATTTCAGCCTGTGGTTATGCCACTGTTTCCAGGGTGTTTCTGCTTGAGGTACCCTGCACAAAGCTCTGCTGAACAACACAAAGCTCCCCTCTGTCATCTGAAATTTCCTGTTGTTACACTATTGTTGCTGAAACCCATGCAGATCCTGAGAGAGGCAGAGCAGTGCATCAGAATCTTAGATATGGGGCTTGACATGTTCTAGATCACAGATGAAATCAGTGAAAGGTGTCTTTAATACAATAGTTAGGAAAGGGAAATTAGATAGAGTTTCTATGCCCTGGTGGCATCAATAAAAGACCTCCACCCAGTGCACCTCACCTTTCTCCTAGGGGATTTCAGATGCATAATTGCCAGAGAAAACATCCATTGTTTAAATTTTCTGTTCCTTTAACCCCTTTTTCTACCCGTGCCTATCTGTCAGATCTTTCCACCTGTAACTGAATAACAATGTTGAATACGTAATCCAGAAGTCTAATTGGTGGGAATAAAACTCACCCCAAGAGGGGTTTACATCATGAAATCCCTCTTGACTATTAAATCTTCCAGTTCCTTCAGAATAATAATCAAATGGAAGCGAGCAGAGACAGGGAGCCATGGGGAGGGAAGATCATTTTTTGTTTGTTTGTCTTGTCTTATTTTTCCTTTACAATGAGAGATTACTGAGCTGGAAAAAGCTATTAGGACCCAAACAGGGCGGGCTCATGCATCCTACTTATTTGGTGGGGCCATGACTGTATCTCATTCATATTCTAGTGGCTTGGCCTTTTGTGGCCTGCTGAAAAGCCATAAAGGCAATGACAGAAAGAGTGACTGCATCACAAGTGCACCCTTTCTCATTTCCATCTCTGCTCTCCTCTGAGACTGACATTATTAGAAAGTCAAATGCAATGGCTGCAGGGGTTCGTTCTTTTTTCTTTCCTTCTCCTTTTTTTTTTTTAAGTTTATTTTTTTTCCCTCTCCCTTTTAGATTTTACTTCTTTATTTCATGCCACAATCTAGGCTCACTGCATTCCTGTTCACAGTCCAGCCACTTCCCAGTGGGCCCACAGCAGTGAAGTCTGTCTCTCTTGTCTGGTTTTGGTTTTGTTAGAATTCATTTCCTCAAAACTCAGCTGTTTTTGTAATATGGAATTTAATCTTGAGAGTTATTTAGCTAATTATCTAAGTCACAAAAAAAAGCCATAGGTTCAAAAAAAAAACCAAAGAAAAACAGTGGAAATAAAAAATAAATTCCTCACTATCCATACATTGAATTAGCCATGATGATTTTTAAAACGTATTAACACCCTAATGCCTTCCTTGGGATTGAAGCTCAATCGAGTTATAATCTTATTAAAGGACATCACTTGACTCAGGAAGATTACTTGACTCTAATGAAAACATGCAGCTGAAGAGTGCAATTGTGAATAAGTGGACAAAACAAGCAGGAGAATTTTAATGTTAATAGAAACATACAATTAAATGAACAGCTAAGATCTGAAGATTTTGAGGCAGATCTTATTTCGAACATATGAATGTGAAATACTGAACTAGCAGCAAAAAAGTGTTTCCTAACTTGCTTTCAATAATAGGCATCATAGTAGAAATAAGGGAAAAAAAGAGAAACAGACATAGTGAACAGGCTAGTTAGTGGCCTTTGCTGACTGACTGGAGATGGGCATCTTTTATAAGAAAACAGTTTAAAAATATTCTGAAGTTATATACGAAAGAAATGGGCAAAAGACTGATGCGGGCAATTAACATGCAGACAAAAATAAAAAGAATCTCTGCACCAGAATGATGAATGAAGAAGAGCATTATTGGAAGGATTGTGTTTTATGGGAAGCATTTAAACAGTATATAAAGAGCAAATAAATGGAATGCCATGACATTTACTATGAGTTGGTCTTTCTGTGCTGCATGGACATTAAAGAGCCTACGGCAATTTCACTGTCAGCAGGATTTGTCCCTGAGTCCTTGACCAAAATTTGTCTCCCTCTCTCTTGCTGAGCAGCATGCTGATTTTCCCTGGTCTGTTTGTTTGCCAACATTTATCGCAGAGGTAAATTTATTTCAGCGATGACACAGCTGTAGGACAAAATGTTATGCAGAAGTTATGAATGAAAAATGTTGTTATTATTGCTATTATTATGTTATAAACACAGAATTTAAAATTCCAGGTAGCATCACTGCAGTTCTAAGATTTAGTGTTTGAGATTCAGTGCTCTTGTTCTGCTTCCTGAAGTTACAAGACTGTTTTATCCTACTGGGGACCAGATTCAAATCTTGCCCTTTTCTAGGTGCATGGTCTGCTTTCCATTGTGCAATCATTCTGATTTTTCTCCTCCTTAGAAGGTGTAATATTAAAAAAAAAAAAAAAAAAGTTGTTAATTAAAGCTAATAGAACAACACTGGCACAACATTTATTGATCTACATCAAGTACACATTTGTGCTCAGGTTATTAAAAATACAACACACAATGAGATTTCTTTCCTCATGTATCTTCTGTAAAGGACTTTAACTATGATTTTTTTTATAAATGTGATACTTATCATCAGGCTTCCACTTCTCAACGCTGAAAGGTGCTTTCTAGCAGATAGTAAGAAGAGTTCTCTTCAGCTTTCCTGTGAATCGGTGGAACAGAATATTTTTTTCCTCCTCCATTCATGTTTATCTCCTTCCTCTTCGGTCACTGGGGACACTGTAAACTGTAACACCTTCAGTAGGGATTTACCTCTTCTACATGTTTCAAAAATAGTTACTAGAGGCTCATTATACTATGCACTTCTTGTCCCAAGTTGGTAGCTCCCTTCAGAAATAAGCCTGCGTGCACTTAATCCCTCTGTCTAATGTATGAATGTTACAAAGGACTTTAACACCTGTCAGTGTAAACCACCCACAGACAAAAGAAATAGCAACTCAGGTCAAGTGCTGCAGCCAAGTATGTCTAACAGTTAATGGCTGTTTGGACACCGGAGAGTCCCCAGCAGGGTGATGCTCTATCCAAGAACCAGCTGGGCAGTGGTTCCCTGAGCAAAGGCAGTTTCCAAAACATGCAGCAGCAGCAAAATCCTGGTGCTGCTGTTACTGTGGAGACAACCAGAAAGAAACTCTGTGTGCACATGTGTGTGTATGTGTGTGAGGGGGTGGATCAAGGAAGGAAAATTGGGAGTTACTTCAGGAACCAGCATTTGCTGGCCTATTTTACATGCAGGGTGACTACACTGTTCTCCTTTACCCAGTCTTGCTGCAATTCCCTGTCACATAAATGAGTAATGGCTGCAGTTCCAAAAGTAGCTCTGTACAGAAGGTCAAGCATCTCTTTGACTATATGTGTTGTCTTTGCCCCTTTCTAAACAGGCAATCATAAGGAGTTTTTGCCTTGTCTTGCCAAGGCACCAGAAAAAAAACCCATGAGTAAAGACACATTGATTGCAGATGAATTGAACATTACTGTTCACTAAAACTAATTCTTTCTGTTGTACTGGTTCACATTATATAACAAATATTTCCAAAAATGTTTCTTTAGCAACTGTATGAACTCTCAGTGAAACTAAGGACTCTGCAAAGGTCATAGTTACTGAAGGAAGCTCAGCAGAAATCCTTTTCTGCGCTGTCCTTTCACAGATCATTTCTGTTCTTTACGTGCTGCATTCTGTTCCTGGGATGTCTTTGCCATTACGTTAAACGGGCGATCTTTGTATTCAGACCTTCAAAAAGGTTAATGGTTATTACTGCTATATGGTACAGGAGGTAGAGTTCAGAATGATAATTCAGATTCATGCCCATACCTATTTATGTAGACATTTGTCTGAGTACCAGCTGAGTCTCAACTGCTTCCCTCTATCAACACACCTCAGCCCTGGTTTTCCACTTGTGTTCATATACAGGGACACAGTTCCTCTCATACCTGCTCTTGGCTTCATTGTCCTTGGTGGAAAGCAGCTAGTACATTTCCAGGGCTGGGCATTTTCTTTCCATCTCATTCCATTGTTCATTTTACAGTTTAATATGCCAGATTAAACCAGGATTAGCATGTGAATGTCCAGGGGAAAAATATGCCATTCCCACCTCAGTTGTTGGTACACTGTTTTCCAAATATGCTAACTTAGAAAGCTCTTAAATGCATTTTATATTAGAGAAATACATGGAGAACAGCTACGCTTGCTGACAGCATAGCACGGCTGGCAATGAAGTTATGTACAATCAAGTCATAGTTCCTTATGAGTTTATTTTTCAAGAATCCTGTTTTCAGTTGTTAATAATTTTGCTGATTTTCATAATTTGGGCTGATAATTTCCATTCAACATTCTGTTGTTCACCAAGTGAACTCTTCTGGAAACTCATTTCAAATAAAACAATCTGGTGCCGTACAAACATATATCTTGCTTTGTCTAGATAAAACACTTTCCTCACTTTGAAATTGTAGTGTCATGCTGTGGTCTTGAGAAAGAAATTTTGGTTGAGCATTGTTTTTCTTTGTTTGGGATTTAAAAGAAAAATAAATAAAAATCAGGGAAATCTTAGTTTTGAAAAAATTACAAATATACCTGGAAAAAAGAAAAAGATCTCATTAAAGTGTCAATTTATCAGAAAATGTAGTTCTGAAAAGAAATGGCAAAGCAATTTTAGGAACATCGTTATCCAGAACAGAATAGTGAAGGGGAGAAACAAAAATGGTAGTGAAGAAAATTCAGAAATTTCCCTCTGCTTAGAGCACTGACCAACAGCTTGAAATGGATTTTCTAGTGTGGTTAGACAGGTGAGTTCTAACCCATACAGTGCCTGAACATGCTCTAAAGTTGGAAAGAATTAGCTTTTTAAAGCTGTAGTTTGGTAAACTGGATACATGTAAAGATTGACAGATATATATAAAAATCTTATACAGATCCTTTGTATACAACCACTTCATTGTTTCAAATAAACTTCAGCCTATTCCTCTATTGAGGAATACTTCAATATTATTTTGTTATTATTTTTTCTCAATCCAGTGGAAATTCCTACTATAAAACAGTGGAGACTAACAGGTAGGGATTAGGAGGTCAGGGAAGTCTAGGATAACTCTATGGAAAGTGCAGGACTGCTGTGTTATCTATAATGCCTAAATACCTAAAACATATAATGTGTTACATCAGAACATTTTACTGCTTATGGAAAAGGGCTTTTCTAAATTTTATATAACCCTCACTTTCTATATGTTACTTGATGAATCTCACCATGATTATTGCTTGAAAAACAAGCAATAGCTTTATGCTACCTAAACAAACGACTCTCAGAATTTCTTCAATGGCAACAGAAAATTATGATGAAAATGAAGCCTATCCCTTAAAATACAAAATGGACTCCGAGTCTTCCTGAATCTATTGTTCAGGGATACATAAAGAATAAATTATTCCTGTATGGTTACTTGGGTTTAGATAAGAATAATTTTCCCTTGCACAGTCATTTAAGAACCTTTCCTTGATGGCACAGATCAATGGATCTTTTTCATCTACCACTAGATGTCATGCACTGATATCTGTCCCAATGATTAGGGCAGGATTACAGTCTCAGATACAGAAAAATAGGAAAATTCTTCTCCTTAAGCCTTTTTCTTGTTATGTAAATTGTCAATGATTGCATTGTTTCAATTCTGGAAAAGCAAATGCTATGTCTGTGGCTTTACAGGTAGCAATCACTGATGGATTGCAAGACATCCAGAAATATCATGCAAAGGTAATGAAAAGGAAACATGTGTGCAGCAGGTAAACCTGAATAAAAAATATGAGAAATATGACAACTGTTTATTTTAGCAGATCTTTTTGGTCATGTTCTCGATGAGAACCTTATTTAAGATATATATAGTTGTGGACTTACATTTTTTTTTAAGATTTGAAAATAGTTTGCTCAAAAGTAACTTAAGTATCTGAATTCTTATTACATGATGTCTACAAATGTTTGCTGTTTGTTTTCATGTTTGTGTAAGCCAAACATCAATATTATAACAATTTTTAAAGTGAGTAGAGAGAACCTTAGAGAGCAGCTGGACTATTAACATTTTTTTTTCCCTACGTAGTTGACAAGAGCAGCCAAATTCACCTCTAGCATCATTTAGAAGGATGGGTTATCCCTTCCCCAGCCTGTCTGCATTTTATTTTAGACTGCCTGTTTTGGGAAGATATCTCAGATGTACAGTACCAGAATTGATAAAATATTTTCTTCAAAGCATTTTTTCCCAGCAGGAAATGGTTCAATCAATATATTTTTTTTTTTTCTAAAAGTGTCCTTTTTACTGGGGAAAAGAAACAACAAAGTATTTTGTTTTTTTTTTTTTCAGTTTCAAGTCTTTCTGGCATTAAAGGCCATTTGGATTTTGTCTCTATGAAAGAAATGAAAAATAATTATTTTCAAACAAGAGCCTCTTAAAAAAAATCTTAGAAATGGGCATGAAAAAGTTTTTCGCTGTGTCGCTGTAGAAGTCTTCAGAAACAAATTTTTCTATGCCATTTTATAATGAGATAAAGTGATTTGCCTCAGTTCATATAATGCATGGGTGACAGAAGCATAAATAGACTATAGCATACAGATTCTCAGTCTTCTCTTTTAACTGACTGTTCCCAGTTAAACAACTAGCATTATAATCTTAAAGTCCCAGCTCTCTCAGTGCCTCTTTGTGATTGCCTGATGCTTCCTCCTCCCAGAGATACGTATAACACATGATTTAAAAACAGGCTAAGTACGTAGAGAACAACAGAAAACCATGGAAACAAGATGAGGTTAGTGGCACAAGTCCATGCACTATATATATATTGAATTTTGCAGTTACTTCACTAAGCAACAGCTTAATATATGGAATAAAAATAAATGTTCGAACATTCCAAAATTCTAGGTTAGACAAAGATTACATGTAAAAGTACAAAAGCCCAGTACAGTGGCTTGATAAAAAAACCTTTGCTGCTGACAGAGCTGGGCCTGATGCTGTTTATCAGATTCTCAAGTGGCTTTAAAGGTCATGAAAGCTTCTCTATATAACACGATTATAGTATAATAGAAAAAGGTAACTCACTCAATCCCCCAGTTACTGCTTGGTTTTATTGAATTTCAGGAGTTGTTTCTGCTTAATTAGAAACAAAATTAAATTTATTTCAATGCCAGGTTGTCATCGCTGTTTTTTTCAAACCACATTAACAAACAATATGAACATTTAGAGACAAAATTTATATTTTGCAAGAAAATATACCTACCTGCTTTTTGTCATCTGAGAAAATGAAATAATTGTGAATGATGCCCCAGTCCACTCCTGGTGGGGAATGGTGAAAATGTAATGTTGTACACTTAAGCTGAACAGAGATATACCATGAGTTAGAGAAGTCTGTGACTTTAAATGCCATGTTACTATCTCTTATTAAAAAGGAACAAATTTCATGTTAGTAAAAATGAACTACTTCACGGCACTGAGTTAAGACATACGTGTCAGAACTAGTAGAACTGCTGAAAGGTCAAATGTGCCAAGTACAGAAAAGTTTGACAGGACTTGACAGAACCTCTTCAGCTGAAAAATCTTCTGTTGGAGAATGTAGATTCTTCAAAATCAGATATTTGCCAGAATTTTAAACATTACCAAAGTTCTGATGGAAAGTGAGATGGAAAATGAGGAAGGGTCCAAAGAAATCTTGCTTGCCAAAATAAACAACTGTCACTATCTGACTGCTAATCACTCACCCATTTTGTGGGAGTTGTTGTGTCCAGAGGCTGAGCCAGGTCTGAGGAGGATGGTCCTGAAGAGCTGGCTCTTACTCAGGCATTAGGCTTAGGAACACTAGTGCCAAAGAATTGTCCCTTTCCTTTTTGTTAAACTAATGCAGTCAAGAGGATTCAGGTCCCTGGCTTCTCTTGGTGAAGGCTTCAGATTCAGGAGTTGGTACTATCAGGCCTTTTTATTGTTTTTAAGGTACTACCTCAGCTTGGGCTATGCTATGCTAGTATTCTAGTCTAGTCTATATCTAAATCACTACAAGAAAAAGATGGTTTTTGCATCAGAACAAGCTGCTCAGAGAAGTTGTGGAGTCTCCTTCTCTGGAGAGATTCCAAACCCATCTGGACACTGCGATCCTGGGCAGCCTGTTCTGGGTGAACCTGCTTTAGCAGGGGGGTTGGACAAGATGATCTCCAGAGGTCCCTTCCAACTTCCACCATCCTGTAATTCTGTGGTTCTGCGATTATCCATGCAAGTGCACAAGTTGGCAAGCACCCAACTGTTTTCCTACAGAAAGTGCTGCCAAAACACTGCTTGTCTTTGCTGTGTTGTGTTGAGCCTGGGCTTTCAAGTTGCTCTGGCAATACACCTTGGTCTTAACCAGAAACACTACAATCATTCACTCATTAATGATCTCATATAAGACAAGACAGTTGTGTGATATGTTATATGGGATTTAACTTTAATTATTGCCTTGAATATACCTAGCTAAGCACTACTTACAGAAGAGGGCGAAAGCCTTCCCAAGCAAGAGAACTGATGATTCTGTAGGATGAACATAGGATGTTCATTCAAAATTTCTGAAGAGGTTTACACAAACTGATATTGAAAAGATAACTAGTAGCTACTAGCTGCAATTTAACAACCACCATCCCTGCACTTACCACAGTAGCTTCATTGTTTGTGCAGAATAAATTATCTACGCCTCTTTCTAAAGAGATAAAATATTTTTGTTCTTGGTCTGTGACTATCATGAAACTCTTTAGTATTTCCCCCCTCCACTGTTGCACACCTATCTATGATCACCTTTATACCAGACTCCTTGTGCTCCTAAATGTCTCTCACCCCAAAGAAGAACAGTCCCACAGGCTGTAAGAACATCTGGCATAGGAAGCAAGTAATAATTTAACATGAAATGACAGGGAAGTTTTTCAGTCATGATTCTGAAACAAATATACTTCATGAGAGTTAATATTTATAGCTACACTCTTGTGATAATAGTAAAAGGAAACAAAAGTGCTGTAGGCTAGGCTTTCTGTTTATGCAAAAGAGCAAAGCATGCCAGTAGGTTCTCAATGTGCTATGGAGAATCAGAACTGGAGCATCTTTAATATAATCATCTCTGGCAAAGTCACAATTATCTCCTATTAGCCTTTTAAAATTGTATTAATCCAAAAATAGTCTGTATGTATTGAATTATGAACATTATGAATGCTGAAAATTAGTTTTGATCCTAATCATTTTAGGTAGAAACAAGGAATGTTATCCCTCTTTCCTTTCATGAAATAAAACAGTTTATAAAGCCATTCTTCAAAAATTACTGTCAATCATTAAATGTTGTATGATACTAAGGAAAGTCTTAAAAAGTTATGAAGTAGTGTGTTTAGGCCACTGGCACTTTTCAGTAATAAGCAGTTGGAGAGTAAACAAAACTGAAAATATCATGCTTGAAAAAGAACTTAATTTCTATTTTTATGCTAAAGCATTCCATTCATACACCAAAGTGCTAAATATTACTGCAAAGACACATTTATTGATTATTTTCTCAATATATCTGACTTTATTCTTCTGACCTTTGTGAAAATACAGTTTCATTATGCCTTGTAGAAGAGATTGCTAGCAGTTAATGGGATCATGGAAAATAGACTAAATGAACATAGAGAATTATGGGAATAGGATAGCCCAGTAAACACTGGAGCCCTACTTAAAACAGGCCCCAGAGTTAAGACTTCGGTCTAATATCACATGAAAGGGCTTTCTGATTGTTTGAGGTTTTCAGAAGTCACAAAACATCAGTGAGTGAATTCCCACATTTCAAAATTACACATGGACACATACCTAATTATTCATCCTATCCTGCAGTAAATAGCTGTGCTGCATAATCTATGCCTTGTATGATTCAAGGTAGCATCCTGACATCTACTTCCTTCCTATCACTCTGTGGCTACGTTGCTTTTTTCTTTTACCTTTCGAAGTTGTTCCCTTAAAGGGACTGACAGCTTTGAACTATCTTCCCAAAGATCTAAAGCAAGCAAAAAGAATCCAAAAAAACCATCGGTTTCTCTAATAAACAAAGTCACACATCCCAATCTGTTTAAAGTGCTGCTGAAAGCAACCACAGAGGATTGGGGCAACTAGAATCAAAGCTACCTTGATAGTAAAGCTGTTAGGGAGTTGTTTTTTAACTGAATAGGAGCTTATGGTCTCTGAAAACATGGGAAGAGACACTTAGTGGCTTTATCTATTTCTCTAACTTTTTTCCTCCTTAAAATTGTAGCAATGCGCACTATAACTGGGGCATTTCAACCTAAATTTTCAGATGTTACTGCTGCTTTCCTTTACATTCAGCTCACATGGGGTGAAGTCACCTCTGATCTCCATGCTTCACAGTCTGGCTGTGCTACCTGCCCAACATCTTAAGATGGTGATTAACCTACATGCTCTCTAGAATGCAAGAGAATTCAAAAACTTCCCTCTCATGCTGAGTTCTGACTCTGTCAATCTCTTTCTTGTAGGAACAGCTACAGGAAATATTTTCCAGATGGAAAGAATGCACCACAATCAGTTTGAACTCTGTTTACCCTCTGCTAGGAAACACCTCGTGTGCACTACTCACATTGTTTTGGCTGTTTGAGCACAACCTTGGAAAAAGAACCTAGGCTATGAACAAAACTGATCGTCATAGCTCCATAGAAAATTGCCACTACTGAGGATATAACCTAAAAAAACCCTCTACAGAGACAGTATGTTCCATGGAAATATAACTTACTCTTTTTTTTAAAAAACAAAACAAAAGAACAAAACCAACCAAAACCAAAACCAAACCAACCCAACAAAAAAAACCCAAACACCACCAATATTATGATGTGGATATATATGTTCTTTACTCATGTTGTGATATGTTAGCTGAGTGACAAGAACTAAGAGTTCATCTGTATGTCCCTAAAAGGCAAATATTGAACACTACCTTCTTTCTGTGACTTTTCCTCACAGCTTCTTTATCTTAGATTAGTCTCTATGCTTGAGTAATTCCCATTGGCACAGTTGCAGGCAAAGCACTACTGTCTGCCAAGTTTCTGAATTAATCATTGGTGAGTGTAGTACCCCAGGAGTGAAAACCTGGAGGCTTAAAATTAACATGAATCCATTTTTATTTTTTGTGGCTCTGGCACTGAGCAAAGTGCTTTTGAGCATGATCCATTGTGTCAGCTCTGTTTTAAGAAAATAGACAAAATAAACTGCCTTTCATTTCTTTCCTACACTGGGGTTTGTTTGTGTCATTTAGATGCGCCAATTATTATTTTGCATCGTTTGCATGAAGTCCGGTATTTTATGTGGGTATCTTTGTCAATAGCTGTTTAAACACTCCTAAACGAGTTCTGAAATTTTCTCTCACTTATTTAGACAAACTTAAGAAGAAAAGGAAATGTTGCAGATGAGTGCTCAGGGTCACTCACACTTCTAGTAAAAGACATAGAGGCTGAATAAACAGAGAAGCAGATTCCTTCACTTGGATCTAGTGATCAGGCAGAAAAAAGTTCAGAGAGAAGTATGATTTGTGCAAAACCTTAGGTTTCAGAAACCGATTTCCTTAGAAGAGAGTAAGTGTCTTAGAATGGCTGATAACCTAGTCTGGAGGAAGGGAGAGTTTAGGGCATCTGCTAGGGATGATTTGAAACACAGACTGTGATTATTAGCTGAGTCAGGAAGAGTGGACAAGGCAGGGGATAGCTTTGAATTTAGTTGAGTGCTATAATCACCAATCCATTCTAGAGTAGGTCTTATTTTCAGCTCAATTCTATGAAATATTCCCATGGAAACTTTGGTTCCTTTGCTTAAACTGTTCTTTGCCTAGAAAAAATATTGTGAAGACAAATTTACAGTGAGCTTTATTGAGTATATTTTTGCATTAGGCACTGAGTTTTAGATGGATATTTGAATAATTTAGAGGAAAAACCCCCACACTTTTTGTCCTTTTCATGGATGGAAAATAGATTGAAATTTGTAACAATAATAAGGACTAATGCTGAGACACCTAGAATCATATTTAGACTATATTTTTAATTTGTACTTGGAATAAGAGGAATCAATATGCATAGACTATACACCATCCAGCTCAACACCTGTCAGATGAAGCCAGTGAGATTTTATCTCTCTAGCTTCTCAGAACCTCAGTCTATTGACTTTGTTGTATTCAGCATTGCTCCAGACCAAGCCAGAATCTTGCAGGAAAAAAGTTTTATGTCTTTTTTAGAGTATAAATGACCCCCCCTAGCACTTTGTCCATAGCTATATTGTCCCATTATCAACTGGGAAGTTATGCCCTCTAATTTTTTTCCAGTGTAATTTATGTAATGTGAGGACCATTATTTGTATGCAAATGACAAACATCTGTCCTATTAAAATGTCATTCACTCATATATGCACTATTTCCCATAGTTTTCCATGAAGTTATTAACTGTCCCAACATACATTACTGAAAACTATTGTCTATGAAAAAAATGTTCAAAATATCCCTCTTTGTATATTCCCAAACATTCCTCTTTATTCTCTCTGGACTTCCTTAACAACTCTATTGAACATTAGCAGTAGCTTTAAAAAAAAAATTGATATGCTTCTATCAGTTCTTGCACAAGGGAAAATGATAACGGTGCATGGACTTCCTGATTACTACCAAAGGTGAAATTGCTCTGCAATAACCTACCTCTAGAAATTCCCACTTTCCAACACATGTAAAATAGCATGTCACATGTGATGACGTGTTGAAAATAACAAAATGCCCTGCCAAGGAATTTTACTGAAAGTGATATTACATCCGTAGTTCAAAGCCCCAAATTTTAAAAGCATACTACAGTACTGAATTTTTTTTTTTATGTGTAATTATTTTTTTTTTTATGTTTCTGTGTAGCTGTTATTAGATATTTACCATATATACAAAGAATGTCACTTATTTTAAAAAGCATTATTGTAGTTTTATCACTATTAGTGAGAAAGAACTTTTTGAAATAGAAAAATTTTTGCTACATTGCTATTCTATTTTGGAGTGCTGATAAATATGTTAACCTGACCAATTTCAAAAGACAGTCCTTGTCCCACTGGAAATATAAAAGACAAACATCATGTCACTTTTGCAAATGTGAAGATGGCAAGACTTTTCTGTTGCAAGGTAGGCAGAAGCATAAACTCAAATGTGAGAAAAGTTTTGTTTAAATTCAGACAATTAGGTAGCAAATAAACAGCAAGACAAGGTACTTCAACAGTGTGTTCTCACCGTTAGGCATTTCTTGCTTTTGATCCCTTTACTGTGTTCAGTTTATATTCTGTAGAAAGAAATCTTACCCTCATTCTATTAGCACCTTACTCTTTCTTAATTTATTTTAGTGCTCCTTGATTTTGCTTTTGAGAATTTATTTTCAGTGAAAAGAACATTTGACCTTCGGGTCATTGGCTCAATTCTAGCCTGTTCTGGTAAAGTTAGCAAAGCACTCAGAAGATGAGAAGTGATGGATATAACAGCTAAGTACAGTATTATTAGACAAAATTTCTTATAATCTAATAGTGTTTCTGTTGTTTATAAGCTGTCAGCTTCGATTCAGTGAACCGTTGTGAACTATCATGGTAATCGGCAGTCCTGATAATGGTGTCAGTGGCAGAACAAGAACTACACATCTGAGTATATCTCTTGCTCTTTACTGTTGATCTTCTGGTGTAGCTTGCATGTGACTTTCATAGTTTCAGTGTGGACATAGCTTCCCTTTTTGAGGAGAAATCATTCTTTAAAGAGCATAGTTTACAGTTTTAAGATCTTAATAATTTATGCAAGGATGAAATTTACTGGTGCTTTTTTTGTATGTATGGTGGTTTGTGTTTTCAAGAAGTAAAAGGTCATGCTGATGTTTTATCAGCTTTCCTTCACATTAAACGAAAGCCTAGCTCATTAAAATACATAAATTTATTAATAATAATTCAATTAGTTAGAATTATACTCCAAAATCATGATGCCATGAGATTGAAGGCTGATTGGCTGAGGTTAATGGAAAAATAATCTATTTGATCTCACCAAAGGAATATCTTTTCCACAATATTAATTTTTTAACATTTTAGGTTATCTCTTTGGTAGAGAAGGATGTTATTAAGATAGTAATTCTTCACTAATAAGGGTTTACATAGGTGTTCAATTAAGCAAGATCTACTTGTCCCTTTTACATCCCAGTAAATCAAAGGAAATAATATTTCTAATGTAACTCAGGTGATTTGAGCATACATTTGCTTCTGGTTATAAGAACTCAGGCAGTAATATGACTAAAACTACTCATAAGCTGTTAAATAAAAAAATTAACTTACAGTTACTGAGTTGCTAGGTCACTTCCACAACAGCTTTTGCTTCTCTTCCTTCAATGTCAGGCCCTGACACAAAACTTTCTCAACTACTCACGTAGCCTGAGCTTTAACTTTGTGTTTCCCGGAAGTTTCAGTGACATTTGTTCTGCTACTGCCATTGCCTGCCATCTCCTATTTGTATTCAGATACTCTTAGCACCACCAGACAAAGTAAACAGTAGCCATGGCTATCTGTTAGGCTGCCTGTGATAGGCATTATTACAGTTGCTTAGCAGCCAAGACAACAAGATAAGTAACTTCCATACGAGGAATGAAAGAAAAAGCAAATCCAGGCAATTAGAATATTTATAATCAGCAAAGTCCCTGATATGAAATTCTGATTCATGAATTATCCTAAGAGATCATCATCAAAACTTTGATTTCAAGTCTCAGGTTTAAAATACCTGTATATTCTGTATGAATTATTTTATTATTATTATGTTTGGGGTTTGTTTGTTTGTTTTCCTGCAGTTATGGCTTAATTTCACAAAAGACTTAAGCATTTCAAGACCATGATTTTTATCACTGTCCTTTCACGGCCTCCTAGGCTCCTTCACTAATCTACAGGTGAGTAAACCTGATATCTTTATGATGTAAATTGGTAGAATGCATTCTAGAAATGAAATATAGGAACCATGTTGCTTAAAAACTTTGTATTGATGAAGAATCAGCACAATTTCGTAAAGGGTAATTGTGTCACACAAATCCAGTGAAATGCATTGAAGGAGTCAACAGCATACTGTCAAGAGACAGCTGGATGGTGCAGCTTTGGTTTTCAAAAACATTTTGCAAAGTCTTTCAACAAAGCCTCTTAAAGAAATTAAGCTGCCATAGAATAAGAGGGAACATTTTTGCATGGATAAAGAAGTCTGTAACATAAAGGAATGCAGAAAGAGCATACAGTCAGCAGTAAAGTGGAGGGAGGTCTCACATGCAGTTCTGCTGTGCTGTTTCACATAATCACATATGAAGAGAAGGAATGAGAAGGTGGCCAAGTTACTCACAGTAACAAATTATTTCACATAAGAAAGATGATGATATGCAGCAAAGGAGAAGTTCACAAAACTGTGTAACTTGGTAATAAAAGGGCAGACAAAATTAAATATGAATAAATGTTAAGTAATGCATGTAGATAAAAAGTTATTCTTACTTATATAGAAAAAGGGTCTAAAGTGATGATTACTATTCAGGACTGGAATCATAGAATGTCGTCATAGAATATTTTGAGTTGGAAAGGACCTTTAGAGGTCATCTAGTCCAACCCCCCTGCAGTGATTATAGTAATGAAGCATCAAGTTAATTACCAATAGATTTTGAGAAAGCAAATAGAAGACCAGGAACTATTTCAAAAGGAATAGAAATCAAAAGAAGCAGCCTCGTTATGCCATGGTTAAATCCATGGTACATCTGAATCTTGAATATTTGTTCAATTCTGGCCTTTCTATTTCAAAAAGAATATGATAACATGGAAAGGATGCAGAGAAGGCTGGAAGTGATATTCAAAGATAACGTATGGCTTTTGTATGATTAAAATTTTACTGGAAATGCTCCAAAGGGGTTTTGCTTGTTTGGTTGGTTGTTGTTTGTTTGTTTGTGTTTTGTTTTGTTTGTTTGTTTTCTAATAAAAAAGGACTAGAAGAAAATATCTCCATCAAGAACTATTGAATACAAAACATTGTTACATTTGGGAAGTCTCTGATGCTCAAATTGCTAAGGAACTGGTGAGTATTGCAAGAAAGTAGATGGCAACATCCACTTCTCTAATGCTTACAGGCTACCCAAGGCACTCATGAGCAGTCACAGTTAAGACAGTATGGTTAACCTCTAAAGCAGGCAGAAGAAGGAATCTGTAATTTCTTGACCCAGAAAGTGTGTAAGCATGAATTCATCTTTAGATGCTTAGTATGGTACAGTCTGAGATGCTTGTGGGAGCATTCGGGAGCAGATTTTTAGGTGCTAACAGGAAAATGAGATGCAGTTGGATTATAAGCACTTCCCAGAGCAGCTGAACTGAGCACTGATCATGTGTAGGTGCCTAAATCCTTTTGAGAGCATAACTCAAAATATTGAATTCATAGATTAAGACATAGAATATGGAAGGTATCCATATGAAAGCAAATGTTTTAATCCACTTATATTCAATTTAAGCTCTACCATAGCAGAATGTAACTCTTCCCACTGAACCATCTTATGCAATAATTTCCAAGGCAAAGCAAGGACTAGGAAAAAAAAAATAGTATTTTTAATTTAAGTTGCTAAAGTCCTTACTACATTTATGCATTCCTTTTTGGTAAATATGAAGTAGAATATGTAGTAGCACAGCCATGAACAGCTTCATTGCTCCCTGATTCTTTAAAAAATGTCCACTATAAATATTAGCAACAGATTATGCACATATGAAATCCATTTATATAGAGGATGAGTAGATTTAAAGTCCAGTCTTTGGACAATGTAAAGGTATTTGTCAGTCATAATGAAAACTACACAATTTTTACTTTCTGCTTTGCAGCACAGCAGTTTTTAGTTGAATTCCATTTTGAGATCCTGCTTTAATTCAGGCCCAAGATTCAAGTTAACAGTACAAGGAAGGAAGTAACAGAGACAGAAACAAAATAACTACTTCCTTGAATTATTTTCCCTGCCTAACCGATTTCTACCAAGAGTATTTTCTGGTGTGTCTTCTGTACTGCCTAGTGGGAAAGATGTTTAACAATATCTTGGTGGCCAAGTAAAATGCTAACTTGGGAAGAGGGAACCTCGACCATTAGTATCTATATGTCTCTTTTGGCACCAGTGTCATCAGATCTCAGTGCTCTTCTACCTCATCACAGATGCATCTCATTATTAGTCTGAACTGAATAAATACTACATCACAGCTCATCAATTTAGTCCTCCAGAGCACTGATAAAGAAACCATTTGGGCCATTGGTGTCAAAGAATGATAGTTCTATTGATTGTTCTCTGACAGCTTCAGTAGTGTGCCTGCTGTTCTTCCAGTCCTTGATTCTGCTTTTTCTACTCCCCTGACCTAGACAACACAATGCTCTAACCAATGATGTTGTTCTCTTCTAATCCCCCTGTTGCCCAAGTCCTAGTACTTTCAGGATGCCCATTTTAAGAAAAATAAGCACAAACCTCACAGCAAAGTTTAAGGGATTTCTGTTACTTCCAAAAATAAGCATTTTTTAGTAACTTTGTTCCCAAATGTGATGATGTTCTGATGCAATGTAACAATTTTCCAGTTCTATTTCCTCATGGGTCTGGCTGGAGGAAAAGCATTGCTACAGAAATATCCATTCAAGAGTAACAATTAACTTATTAATTTATGTATCCATTTAAAAGAGCAAACAATTATGTACTGTTTGCTTTTCAGATACACTGAAAGTCGAATCAAATCAAGCCTTTGATTTTTGAAAATGCTATCAATCAGGTCAAAATGTATCTCCAGGTATGGAAAATGAAATATAGTGGCTTGTTAGGTTTTTTTCCTTCAGAAAGTGGTGCATTTTTTCAAATGCAAAATTTAACATTATAAGTGGCAGCCTGTCACCTGATGGAACATGAGTGGAAGATAGTGAAATCCTTTCCAGGTGTCTTTGAAAGAGGCTGATGTATGTTTACTCAATACATTTTGTATAGCAAAGTTTACAATTTCCGAGTAATCTTACCCCTCAGCTGTTCACTCCTGCCCCAGGAGCACTTCAGTGCCGCTTCAGCTGGTTTGATAGAAGATTGCAGAGCCTTAGTATAAACCAGAAACTGTGATCAGAACTAAATAAACAGAACTCTAGAGGATTTTTTTTTTTTTAAAACCTGGATCATTTAATAAATCTGTTTTATGACAATTCCACAGTTATGCTGTCACAATCACAGAGGCTGCAAATCATACTCGAAGACCAGAAATAATCAAGCGGGCGTAAGGACTTTGATCCTCGGAGCACTTTTTAAAAAGCTGCAGTTAAATTCCATGTGAACTAAGACCTCCCTCTGACAGATCTATCAAGATCTCCAGAGTCCTAGGGTCCACTTTCCTATTTAACTAAATAATATATCTGAAAACAAATGCTGTAAAATTTTTGCTAAAGGGTTTTGCATCAGTATGGACAATGGAGCTCTCCTTCTACCCCGAGGATCTATATCTGAATTTAGGTACAGCTTGCAGTGAAATTCTCAGTACTAAATAAAGTCTGTAATAAATCCTTGTCACAGTAACAGTATTTTTCCTTCCAAGGAATATGTCAAGAAAGAAAAATCCATATTGATATTTATTTAAATATGTACCCCAAAGCTCAGCACAAATATTGTTCATTGATGCATAGCTGGCTCACATCACCATTACAAACTCCAAACTTCAAGCTCGGGGGGAGTTTAAATGTGATCTTACCATTTGAATGGTCTGATTGGCATGAGCTACACTCAGACTAAAGTTTGGATTATTGTAGAATTTTTTCTTTCTATGTTTCTTTATGTCTCCCTTCTGATTTATTTTCACATTGGCCTCATTTTAAATAATTTTAAATTTCTCCATTGATTCTAATTAAGCTGTTGCTGGGTCTTATGAGCTTCATTTAATTAAATTAATTAAGGTATTTATTTATATAATAAAAGATAACCAACTTGCCAAGCCTGTTTTCACAAACTCCCACTGCTCTAATAAAAAGAAAATCAAAAGCACTTATTTAAAAGTTAAGTGCCCAAAGCACATCAGCATTGTGTAAAAAATATCAGAAACTTGTCTAGCCAAGTACTTCAGATATTTTGTGGTGTTTGACACTTTACTGCATCCCCTTAGTGTTTTGAATATGATGTTTGCAATAATGTTGTGTTAGAAAAGTCATCTGCTCTAAAAGGAAAGGTCTGAACCATGCAAGCTGGAAGAACTCTTGTTTTTTTTTACCTTCAAGGTTTAGGATGAATAAGTGAGCATTTCTCTTAGAATTATCTAAGATTCTTACAAGAAGAGAAATCACACAACTTATTAAGGATTGTAGAAATGATCTAATTTTCTGACGTCATTACATGATTTCAAGGGCACTTAGGCTATAAGGATGTGACCTCTGATCCCTGCTCCACCTGCTTTGTTCAAGTGAAAGATAACCAATATTAGCATTTTGTAGCATCTTGGAGTTTGCAGGCAGCTGTTCTATGACAAAACCAAAGAACTTTTATTTCCCTGTGCTCTGCAGTTCTACTTCTTTGCAGTCAGGCCATATTCTTCTCCCTTGGAGACAAAAAGATGTCTTAAATATGCCTCTCCTGGTTACAGACATCCTACAGTCAGATCTGCATTAATCATTTCCATCAACAACAGCAAAAAAAGTTATTAAGTGTTTGCCATACAAACAAGATTTAATTTCTCCAGCTGGATGCTGGCAACCTCTTTACAGCACACTGTTCTTGTCACAGTGGTTGGGCACAGTTCTAAAATACATTTACTTTAGCCTCAGGCTAGTGTAAAGCCTTTTTGCTTGTTTGCTTTTCTTTTACCCTTTCTCTCTCCCAGTATTGTGAAAAGAAGGTGCTGATAGGGAAGACCTTGAAAAGCCATGTAAAGCCAGGATTGGTTAAAGAGTGTTGATAAGATTCATCTTTCCAATCAATTTATTCATGACATTTTTTTTTTATTATTATTTTTTACTTTGTTCTGCTTTCAAAGACAAATCAGGCAAATAACTTTTTTAACTGACTGGGAAAAGGAGTTTATTGTCTGCACTTACATTGTGTACAGGACACACATACTGGGCCATGAAAATAGCTGTGCAAATCAATTCTACATTTCACTCCCCAAGCCTCCCCTGACCCCCTTCCAAGAAAAATCACTGTCTGTGTCACAATATTGTTATGGCCCAAATCATAGAATTATTATGGTTGGAAAGGACCTCTAGGATCATCAAGTCCAACCTTCATCTCAGCATATCCCTAACCACTAGACCATAGCCTCAAGTGCTACAGCTACTTGGTTTTTAAACACCTCCAGGGATTGTGACTCCACCACCTCCCTGGGCAGCCTGTTCCAGTGCCTCACCACTCTCTCAGTGACGAATTTCTTCCTAATATCCAATGTAAACCTCCCCTGACACAACTTGAGATCATTTCCTTTCATCCTATCATTAGAAATTTCGGAGAAGAGACAACACCGGCCTCACTACTACGTCCTTTTAGGTGTAGAGAGCAATAAGGTCTCAGTCTCCTCTAAACTAAATAACCCCAGTTCCCTTAGCCACTCTTTGTAAGACAAGTTTTCCAGACCTCTCACCATCCTGACTGTATGTAGGCAATAGAGAGCAGCCCTGCAGAAAAGGACTTGGGGTGCTGATAGATGAGAAGCTGGACATGAGCAGCCAGTGTGGGCTTGCAGCCCAGGCCAATTGCATCCTGGGCTGCAGCAAAAGACGTCTGGCCAGCAGATCAAGGGAGGGGATTCTACTGCTCTACTCTACTCTGGTCAGACCTCACCTGGAACACTGCGTCCAGCTCTGGAGCCCTCAGCA
>JANHFX010004700.1:0-45180 GCA_027560015.1 Chloroceryle amazona
CCTTCCTTCCTTCCTTCCTTCCTTCCTTCCTTCCTTCCTTCCTTCCTTCCTTCCTTCCTTCCTTCCTTCCTTCTTTTATATTCCTGATAATGCCTGAATCATTCTGTTCAATGGCTTCTCTCTCATCAGAGACTCTATCCTTTTAGCTATGGAAGGCTGACTGCTACCATATAGTAGTACTTCACATTTATAGTCCAGACAACTTGAAGAGTCATGGCAAATGGGCATTCCCTTCTCATTTTCCATCTCTCAGACCTTTCCATGCTTTACTTGGAGGAAATATGTGAAAATAGACTAGTAAAAAGATGACACACATGTAATAAAATAAATGAAATAAACTACAATGGATTACAATGAACGAGACTTGACAGTGCCTTCATAAAGACTTCACAAAGTTTTAAGGGTTAAGAAAAATCTCTATTTGGAACTAAAAAGACAAAACCAGCAGAATAATAAAAAAACCCTGAAAAAGACTAGAGATAGAAGAAAAGAAATCAGAAACAGAACTTGGCCATATCAATTAAAGGAGACATTGAGTACTGTTACAGATGAAGTGAGATGGGGTGCAAGGAAGAGAATAACAGGAAAGAACCTGAAGAAAACTCATAAAAATGGGTGACCACCAGTTTGGGGTGCTAGATTTCCATCAGGGTCTCTAGTGTAAATCTTGACCCCATGTACTGTTCCTTTATGCGTGTAGAGGGTGTGTGAATGTGTTCAATATTTTCTTTCTCCAGCTTTTAGAGTAATCCATGTTCTGTAGTTCTTCTCCATCTCAGGATAAATGACATGTATATGTGCTTGAAGTATTAGCAGGAAAGGATTGACATCAACATGGTGATTTTTTTGGGGTGATTTTAAGATGCCATCAATATTGAATAATCTTGCCATATAATACTCTTTATTAAGGCTATAATTTCCTGGGTTTCTGTTTTACAGGGAAGACACAAGATCTGCCTGTGCACATATTCACAACTGGAATGGTCTTTTCTGTACTATTTCCATGTGTTGCTGTAGCTGTGGTGTTTGTCTGTGTGATGTTTAGAGTCGACTTAGTTCTGTATTACAGGAACATATGCAGAAGAGATGACACTGCTGAAGGTATGACTTGGTTAATGCTGACAACTATGTAAGTGTATTGACTAAAAATAGTTTCTGGTAGGTCCTATGAAACAACCATCTTTGAGGAAGAGACAAAATTAAATCCAGGGGTTCTCTGTGAGTAGAAACAGCAAAGAATATATGAAAGAGAATGTGGTGGTCAGGTGCTAAAGTGAGTTTCTTATACACCTGAGGCAGTAACAGCAGATAAAGACCATGAAGAAGCTTTGTATGGAGGAGGTAGTGCAAGGGACATGGCTGGATTCTGTTCAGATGTGCTCTGTTCTGCCATATTCTTCATGACAAAATTTGCTGAAGGTGGAAAAGTTTATAATTATCCATCTATAAGGAGGATGAGCATTCTGGAGTTGTCAGACAGGCAGATTGACAGAAATTTGTTTTCACCTCACTGATGCCTTTCAGTGAGATGATGGTTAGAACGTGTCCTTGGCTGTAGAGGCTGTTGTAATGTTGGCAGGTTTGTCACTAAATGCACTTAATGAGAGCAGGAGAGCACAATATGGGTTTTAATTTACGTTCTGTCTTATGAACTACACGTAGTAAAGAACCTGGAAAGGGAAGCAGAGAAGTAGAGTTCCAGATGCAAAGCTGTGTGCACCGCTGTATCAATCCAGATAATTGTTCTGTGGCAAGTGCTGTGGAGTTTTTAGATGCTTCACTACTGAGGCAGAAACTCTGAAAAAACAGAATGGTGGATCAGGTACTGTATTTCTAACAGTTGCTAACAAGGCAACAATTGGTGACTTCTTTCCAGATGGAAAAGAATATGATGCATTTGTGTCTTACCTGAAAGACCGTGTTTCTCCTACTGAAGAAGAGAGAGAATTTGCTCTGAAGATATTACCCATGATATTAGAAGAAAACTTTGGGTACAAGTTATGTATATTTGAGAGGGATATATCCCCCGGAGGAGGTAAGTGCATTGAATATTTTTGTTATTAAATAGGCACATCATTTTCAAACAAAACTTAAAGTCTGTACTTAGAAGGAATTCTGTCAAATACGTTGTGCATTGAAATGCTACATTTTTCATTTCAGCTAGACTATGTGCAGGCAAAGTTCACATGAACACATTTTACATATTTTATAAAAAGCTAGCATGGAGAAAGTGAAGGTGATTGAAGATGTCAGATGTTTCACAGTAACAGTGATCTTGCTCTGCTTTTGCTGAGAGCAGACACCTGGGAATGAACTCACATTTATGGCACAGAGCAGCTGATGTCCCTGGTACTGGTTATTCTCAGGTAGCTTGTTATGTCTGCTGTATTTTCATTGTAGTGGTAGAAATCATTTTGTCAATACAATGGGTGCTACAAAAAAATAGAAATAAGAACAGGGAATTTTGTTTCTCTAAATGACCTATGGCTAGATGGCCTTTTGCAGGATGATTGGAAAAAAGGTACTGGGTAATTCCGTTTAGTCTATTTGAGGAGTAGGATCTGTTGTTAAAAACAGAACAATAAGGTCAGTCAGCCTCCTTCAAGAGGCAGGATCTTGTCTCCTTTTATTCATTCCTGACAATTTTTTTTCTAACCTGAGAGGTGCCACAGCTCTCCCAAGACAGGGTTTTTTTTTCCCAGTTATTCTCTCTCCTTAGGTATTCTCTCTCCTTAAGTATTAAAAGAAGTCTTTCTGAAGTGTTCAGTTTGATTCTTTCAACAGTTTATTTCCTTGCAGTATTGCAAAATTTCCTTGCAACAAAGTATTTTCTTCTATTTACAGAAAACCTCTAGTGTGTTGCAATACCCTTGCCAGCCTCCTTCTCTGTTTTCTCTTCTTTAGGTTACTTGTTCAGTTTGCTTTGCCTTTCCCTACAAAGCATGTTTTCCAGATCTCTGGTCTGTGTAGACCTTGTCTCATGGTGCTAAAGCAATCAAAGAAACTTTTTTTTGTGAGAATTCAATTTTGATGCAGGTTGAAGGGTATCACTGTTTGATTTCATTCATCACTTGTCAAGGATCTAAAATGCAGTTGGAATTCATACTGCTGTCACATGCTAGTCTTCTCAACCGTAGACAACTGGCAATAGATTTGGATATTTGGTAATGTAAAGGAAGGAGTAACTCGAGGGTTACTGAATATTTGGAGAGATGCTGCTGTCATTGACTTTCTGTGGAATCACTCCAATGTTATCTATTATGAAAAAGCAAAGAGGTACCTGTTGGAGGAAAATAAATTTTGCTGTCACCTTCTACCCATCTGACTATTGACAGAGAGCTGTCTAGGGTAGCTGGAGATTGTATGTGGGTTTTTGTCTGCTCCAGAGAACAAGCTTTGGCCATACCCGAGCTCATTTTTGCAGACTCTTAATCTGTAGAGTTTATTAATCTTTTCATAGGGATGGGAAGCTTACATGATGACACTTTAAAAGGGAAACATTTTTGGTACATGTGTGATTGTTAAAGGATAATTCAATTCGGTGCCTGTCCTTTCGTTTTAGATTAATAACACATTTATCTTTAATTTGCAGCGGTTGTTGATGATATCCATTCATTCATTGACAAAAGCCGAAGATTAATCATTATACTGAGCCAGAACTACATTTCTGACAGAGCCATATACGAACTTGAGAGTGGACTGCATAAAGCCCTAGTTGAAAGAAAAACTGAGATCATAGTAATTGAATATATGCCTGTAAGTGATTACAAATTTTTGCCAGAATCACTGTCTCTTTTACCATCAAGGAGGGTTGTGAAGTGGAAAAAGGATAAATCTCTTCCTGTGAATTCCAGATTTTGGAAAAATCTTCGATACCTGATGCCAGCGAAACCTATCAGGATAAACACCAAAGGGCACTACAATAATCTTGAGCTAGGTTCAGAAGGTGCTCAACCATGTACTTTGGGCTGTGACTTTAATGCAGTCATATAACAATTATGGAGACAGAAGATGCTGCAGAAAACTGTGCACTTAGCCAACTAATACAAAACACTCCAGAGAGAGTTTCCTCAGCAATCTGCACAAGAAGCAGAAATTTAATTCTGCTTAGGTCTTACTACATGACACGAAGCACAGGGCAAAATATTTTGATTTCACATTTTCCAGTAAGGTAGAATGATATTAGTTACACCTGCATCCTTTTTGAGGCCACTCAATAAATGTATTAGTATTTGCAAGGTGGTATTGTTTAGACTCCTGGGTTTGTATTTGGATATTTCCTAAGGACCCTGCTTGAGAGTGGACCCAAATGCCTCCTGCCCTAGAGATCCTGATGTACAGGAGTTGGGCAATGTCAAGCAGAATAATCAAGTGAAAATAGAGAAAAGGGAGGCTAGCAAGGCTAGGGCAGATTCAGTCAAACTCACGGTATTCTCTGCTGAGTTGTATGGGATCTAGACAAGCCAAGTGGGAGTGATTTAGAGGAATGGTAAAGACCGTTTACATCCTCCTGTTTAGCTCGAAATGCTCATTTTGGCAGGGAGAAGAGTGGAATGGGATAGATATTATAGTATTTTGATCATGGACACTGCATTGTACCCTGATCTTTCTTCAGCTGGGGGATGTAAGGGATTTATGTGAAAATGAGATCTTTGATAAGTACCTATACATCTAATCCTTTGGAACACTTGTACTTAGTATTGTTATTTAAAACAAACTTAGTAATGCCATTCAAAACCATGGTAATCCTCCCTTATGATTAGCTGCCTTGCAGAAGATACCAATTTGATGTAAATTCCTAGATAAAATGGAACCATATTTCCCCCTAGTACCAGTGGGGAGAGATCAATGGAGAATCATTTTGGAAGAGCTTCTGTCAGTTTTCTAGGAGACCATCAAGGCTCAGCCCACTCTCATCATTGTCTTGCATTCAGTTAATGCTAATTCTGACGAGAAATCTCTTTGGAACTGGCACATAATTCTTGTGGCTGCAGTGAAGGAGCTCCATTACCTTCTTGGTACACTTGAGAACACAAGTGCTGGGTTTCATGGCAATGTCTCAAGATTAACAAGAATGAAATACCTTGTTGTTTGTCAAATATCCTCTAATCAAATGTAGTTTCTGGCAGATGTACAGGTAAAAGTAAAGGCTAAATGTGGATTTACAAAACGGAGACAACACAGTTGCCAAGTTAACATGCAGGTGAAAAAGAACAAAGGAATAAGACACACATCTGTGGTGTCCTTCAGATACGCTCCAAGATGTCTCCCTCCTTCTGTCAGGCGATGAAAGAGCTATTGAAATGTGGTACTTAGGCAAGCACTGTTCTGTGGCTTAAGTTTCTCCTGAAGAGGATTTTTGCTTTGTAGATATGTGTCTCTGTATTTCCCAGTCTTTCTCAAGGTTCAGTTCTTCTCCATCAGTGTTCCCTGAGATTTGTAATCACCGATAAGATTTAACATTCTCCTGCAGGACTAATGATTACCCCTACTTCAGAAATGCCATTGGATGTACTGGGCACATCTATTTCTTGGACAAATAGACAATAGAAAAGTTAGTACCTTGCCTGGTACTTAACTGAGGTGTTAAACTTGCTCATCAGCCACATATTTTTTCACACACTGCCATCAATGTATTGCTTAACACCATAAAGTGTCATAGAATCATAGCATACCCTGGGTTGGAAGGGACTTTCAAAGGTCATCTAGTCCAACCCCCATGCAGTGGGTAGGGGCATCCTCAACTGGATCAGGTAGCTCAGAGCCTTGCCAAGCCTGACCTTGAATGTATCCAGGGATGAGACTTCCACCACCTCCCTGGGCAACCTGTTCTGGTGTTCCACCTCCCTCATAGTAAAGATCTTGTTTCTAACATCCATTCTAAATCTACCTTGCTCTAGTTTAAAAGTATTGCTCCTTGTCCTATTGCTACATGCCCTTGTAAACAGCCCATTTCCAAATGTGTTATAGCACACATGTGTATGTGGATAGTGCACATGGTTTCTTAAAAGCTCTGGACTGAGCCTACCCCATATGAGAATCAGCTGCTATAAATCAAGGTTGAATTTGCCATGAATGTCCCCTCACCTCAGCTTGGAAAGATGATATGACTGCATGTACCTGCTATACATCCTGAAGCTCTGAAGATACCCTGAAGATTGTGAGGCAGAATTTGACTGCACTGAGGTTTTACAGAACAATACAGGACTATACATAGGGAAGGTTGAAAGCTAAATGGCATTAAGTCCAAAATCATTTGAATGCCAGCAAAGCCAACATTCAGATGTAGTACAATGAACTACTCAGTATCTGTAAAAGGGGGAGTATTTTTGCACAGAATGGTATTATGACACAGTCATATAATATTTATAGCTGATCCTTACTGCCCATGCAGTGGCAGAGGGAGTCAAGGGACATTAAGTATATAGATACTCATATGCATGTGAGTACGAGATAAGAACAACAACATAATAAGAACAACAACAGCATATGTTGTTTTTTATTGCTCTTGTATCCCTAATTACTGAATTTAATCAGGGCTTGGAAATGCCTGCTTTCTGCTGACCAGACTGTAGGCAAAAAGAGATCCTAATATGACTTTTATTGACTGTAGCTGTGTTGATTTGCCTGATCAATATATGTCAATATCTAAGTGAATTCACATAGTTGGTATAGTTGGTTTGAGGTAATGGGTCATCTCAGTGATTTATATTGCATTTTTTTGCTACATTTTTCATTTAATAAACCTTTTATTTCCCCCTCTATATTTGTGGCTTCCGTTCTTGCTGCAGTTAGACAGCAGTAAGTTTCAAAAATCAAATTTACAATAATAAGAAAAAAAATGCGAGAAGGAATAGTGTGGTTAGATCTGCTCTCCATAAGCAATAAATGTCTGTTTGGCACTGTAGAACAATTTAAGCAAAGCCAAATCCAAATGAGGGATTGCAATATGTAAATTTTCAGAGGAGGATGCAGATTGGATCAGTGAGGAGACAGCTGTACTGAGTCATTAGTCTTGAAGATTCTTGTCTTTCTTGCATGTGTTACAACATACTGTAAGAGCATAGTCTGTGCATGCATTTGTTTAGTGTTCCTGGCTGACCCCTTTCTACCACACACAATGCAGGCTGGAAGAAAAAGAGTATCAGAGAATTCTTCTTGTCTATTTATAATTTGAACATAAATGTTGGGAAGAACTGGGACTAGTGTATGTAGTATCAGTACTATAGTGTAGTACCATATAAGGGCCTGGAAATGTTGAAGGTTTGTGAATGATCATTGTTCTTGTATCCTGTCCTGCATGTCCACTTTCAGTATGTGCACCAGTTCTGGAAAGGCTCTTTGAGTGAAGGGGTCTCACCAAATGTTTACCATGTCTAGTTCCATATCCATAATTTCTTCCTACTGGAAATGCTTCTGTTCTTTTGTTACCATCTGCATTCTTTACAGAGATATGAGGAGAGGTAGAACTTGTGAAACAGGAGCAAAAGTCCCCATTGCCCCTGGAGGCAATTGTGTTACTCTGTATCCAAGTTTAAGGACAAATTATACTTCTTCCACCACTCTCCAGATTGTAAAAACAGCAGGAGATTTGCAGAAAGGCTGGAGGATTGGAGGGAAGATTAAGATTTGCTGGTTATGTTGCAGAGCAACTGAAGACGCCTTCAGAGGAACAAGTTGTTGGTAGTGTGTTTCCCAAACTAGGACTTAAACATCACTGCTGCAGTCAGCACAAAAAGGAGAGCTCCCACAGGGATGCATCTTGGGCACATGACTACTGTGTGTGCAGAGCAAGGTTAGTGTATGCGGGACATGTCAGACCTAAAGGAAATACAGAGTTCATTTGAGCAGGAGAGTCCATAAGTCTATGTGTCACATCCAGAAATCAGTGGATGGATGTGCCATATCATTAACAGTCATTTAAGAATGGCAAGAAAATAAAAGATTAGTAGGTGTGAAAATAGATGTGTGAGCGTGGCATGGAAGGTTACTCGAAAACTGTGCTTATGGATTAAAATTGTCCTTTTCTGCATTGATTTTTTAGAGGAATTAAGAAAAATATTGTCTTTCTTTTTAGAGATGACTATGGTCTGGCTTGCATGGAAGAGGCAACTATTACATCATTAAATCCTATGTATCTTTAATAAAATGTTTGAAATGTGGCCTTTTCTAGTGAATCTAGTTGAAAACTTTCCATTTTTTTGAAAAAGAAAATGTGATTGTGTTTTTGGGAAACAGTTTTCTGACTTAGTAGCTATAATTAGATAAAGTGCCCGAGTGAAACAGCAGTTACTGATTTTTTAGCAATAGCCACAAGTTACGTAACATACAAAATAGAAAAAAGGCTCCACAAGAATCTATATCAGTTTTGGTCAATTCATGACAGCTTCCTGTGGTTCAACAATCCAAATTTCCTGAGCTTCAGTGAAAACAGCTGCAGATAGACCACAATAGTCTCATTTTTTAGTTTCATTGTCAGCTAAATAGATAAACAACTCATCACAGGGATTTGTCTCTCATATTGCATTGTCTGATCTTCCATCTGGCCTCTATTGGTGAGTTATACTATGCACATCAGCAAAATATACCACAGTCCAGTGTAATATAGTTGTTACTTATTACCTATCAAATGCAAAAATAATAGAGTTCAGTAGATTGGTGGCTTAAGGTATTTCTGAAAGATAATCACATAGATTCATGGCTTTTTGCTCTAATTATTTTGCTCACTACCATAGTTAAGCCAGTTCCAGTGATGTGCTGGAGACCTTTTACCTTTGTAAAGCTGTTTACTGCTGTCCTGGTTTAGACCCAGCTGGGAGCTGAGCACCACTTGCTCACTCCCCCACCTCCCCACTCCCCACCAGTGGGATGGGAAGGAGAAGAGGGAGAACAAACAGGCAAACACTGGTGGGTTGCAATAAGGAGGATTTAATAGAACAAAGCAAAAGGGGAACAAATTATAGTAATAACAATAACAGTAATGAACATGGCCATGTGCCAGAGACCAACCTTCTATAGTGGGCACTTGTATAGTTTGCCCTTATATAGTGGGCATGAAGTCAGTATGGGATCAAATAGCCCACTGGCTGGTTCAGTTGTCTATCCTGGCTGTGGCGACCTCCAGCTTCTGGTGAAAATCAACCCTATCCTACCCAAACCCAGGACAACTATGCATTGCTGGAAAACCATAGCTCTTTGAGGGGTTTTTTGACTGTGGTCAAGTAATGTTGCTCCACAAGAGGTTCCAAAACTATTTGTAAAGCTGTACAAATCTGATTTTTTAGAATTCAGATGGGCAAATTCAGAAGTCACTGCGTCTGTTCATGAAGAGGAATAATCTGAATATTCCTGGCAAAGAGGGATATTCAGATCAGTTGTGATAGCAATGTCTCTAACTGTGGATAGTGGCTTAATATGTAATATATAAAGCATACTTATTCATGTAGTACTTGAGGAAAATACAGCAAAAATTCAGCTGCAAGCAAGGAACTCATACTTTGGGAATCAAAACATGTCAGAACCTCAGGCTTGTTGCCAGCTGACAGTATGATGAGGGAAAGTCAAACAATGCAGTGCAATTACCAGTGATGTGCTGCCAGTGAGATGAGATCTTGAGACCTGCAAGGCAGAGCCATGAGAATCACCAGGAGAATCGTATGAAGGGATCCTAGAAGAGTTTAAATTGTTTAGGCTGTTAAAATGAACAGGGAAAGGAACAGGAGTACTGTCAACAAATAAATACAGGAAAAGAAAAACATCTCTAGAAAGAAGAGATGTTTAAACTAAGGAAAAGTATTCACACAGGGATGTGTGGCCGTGAGTAAGTTTACGATGGACATCAAAACTATGAGAACAGTAATGTCTCCTGTGGGAATAATGGGGAAACTATTCTGACCTACTTTTGTGCTGAAACACAGTAAGTTTCTAAATACCCATAAAGCAACAGTGGTCATCCTCATCTGTTTCATGTTTCTTGGCTTGCAGTAAGCTGGCTAGACTACCAAGGAAGGTAACAAAGGATTGCCATGGAATTTGAGGTGTTAGACACTTTTTTTTTTTTTCTAATTAACCACTGAAGATTGTGACAGTAAAAAGATTTTAAAGGCCTGTATCATGGGTCACTGCTTTTCTCTTTCTCCATTGGCAAGCGATCTATTCTGTTACTAGGACATCTAAAATACTTCTGTGGCACTAGCCATATTACCCCCTGATGCCCAAAATAGAATTCACTGTAGTACAGAAAACTTGTACTAAATAACACCACCTTCCCTTATTTCACAGAGGAGTACAGATGAGTTACCCCACTGCTCCATAAGCCTCCCTTGACTGTATGACATTTCACTGACTGCATAACCTAGTACAAAATGGACAGAGATTCATGTTGAGATATTGTTCAAATACCTCCTGTGACAGCAGAACCAACACCACTGACTCAGTATAGAAAATAATTGGAGTGGAAAATTTCTTACCCACTCGGTGTTAGCCATTGCTGGGCCAGGGAGGAGGTGATGTGTAAATGTGTCAAACCAGAATAGTACCAGAATAGTACGAGAATACTAAAGATGTGTAATCCTCCCAGCACTATAAGGCTACACTACATACATACTGAGATGATGCATTTTTCCCCCTGCTTCTTGGCTGGCAAAATGCTTGAGCAGAAGTGAGAGGGACAAGGTAAGATATGGCCCCCACACCCTGACTTTCCACAGGGGTGGAGAGGCACAATTTTCTGGGGCTATAGCAAAAATTATACCGAATGTGTGAGTGGGAGGATAAATGAGTGAGGGGGGGAGAGGCTTGGTAGAGAGAGAACACAGGAGGGGTGTTCTGGAGCGGTCCTTTACTCTCTCTCTCCTTAATAAACTTGCTCTAGCAGCAAAGGATAAATACGAGCCTAGGAAGTACAGATGTGTGAGGCTGCTTTTTTAGCATATACGTTACTTAGCCAAGTACTTGGTACTGACAAAATTTTCATCTGCTGTGATAACCAGTATAACTCAAGTCTTCTGTCAGTAAGCCTTTCAAAAGTCTATGGGACTGGCACCTCTGTTGTATTTCTAGGATCTGCTGTAACAGTTGGACTGCTCTACTGAATTTTTTTTCTTTGTAATAAAGCGAATACTTGGCGAGTATGACAGTTAGCACTTAAAATGAATGACGTATATTTTGTGCCTGTAAGATGAGTTTTTGGGAAAGAAACGTCTTCTCTTTCTGGTAGTCTGATCAATGGCTTGAAAGCAGCATGGGCTTGGCTTTATCTGTGTTGCACCCCACAATTTCTTCAAGGGAGGAGTAAAATACTCTTTTTTTTCTAGTCAAAGAGGACACTTTTAAAAACCTGAACTCTTTATACTGAAATCTACAGAGATACATTGGAGCCTTTTTTAAATTATAAACCAAACATATATTTTGTATTGGGGCAAAACACTGAAAATATTTTAGGAGTCAGTAAGTTTGACTGTCAGTGGGCTCTGTTCTGGAAAGAGCAGAGAGCTAAATACGTGGTGGAAGCTGAGAATACAAATCCTGTATCTCCAAATGCTCAGAACCAAACAGAATTGGTCATTGCATAAAGGAGTATCTATATAAACAGGGGTAACACTGAAACCCCCCTGTTAATGTAGCAAAAAGTCTTTCTTAGCTTCTTGTTGTGGAAATAGAATAGTTGACCCAAGCTGCAGTAAAAAGAATGAACTTCACATGTGAAAAAAAACAACACAAGTCCTACTGTTCTTGAAAGAAGTCTGGTGCATACTGATGGACCTATATATTTACATAACTTCTACTGAAACAGGGAGAGCTGGGGTCTGAACTGATGACAAGGTGCTTCCAGTTGCTTTTATGTAGTTTGAGTCACTGTGCAGTTGGTCTTTTATGTCTTTCACCTACATACAGGAAGCCTGGAAGAGGGTTGGAAGATGTGGGACTGTATTTGCTGAAGTGCTCTGCCTGCCTACCAGGTCCAAGCGGCCAGTTACAGACAGCTCTGATTCATCAGAGCTTCACTTTCCTCCTTCTACCGAAGCTGCATTTGGCTAACCAACAGGGCTTAACTGGGAGGACACAGATGGAAAGCAAGTGTTTCACAGCCACCTTAAAGTGCCCACTTGCAGTGGGTGTGGAAGGTAGCTGAGCAAGACTTGGCCCTTATAGTAAATAGTATTCAGTTTTGGGTAGAACTGTGGTTCTGAGGATTTCAGATCCTGTAGATTTCAGATATTGCACATGTTTTGAGCCATCAGTAGCAGCTTTTGGGAAAGAAAAAACCCAAAACATCAAACATTTACCCTTCCTCCTCAAGTAAACTAAAATATCCAATGCATTTTTGCACACAATGCAAATAGAAGATTTTAAAACACCAAAGGCTTTCCTCTTTTACTAGGGGCAATGTTTTTTCCCCTGTTCTTTTTACAAGAGAACGACCCGGAAATTTTGAACCTATGCAGCTAAACTGAGAAAGGAAGGGATGATGATAATGAGGTAGAGGAAATTCCTGTAAAGGAAACAAACTCAGCACAACGCACAGCTAGAACTAACCACAATTCTTATCATGTAGTGTGGGATGTGCAGGTATGATTTTCAGATAATTTTTTTTTTTCTTTTGATTTTAGGTTTTAGCTTCAGATTTTAGCCCTCTCTACCCCATCTGCTTGACAGGTGAGTTTGTTTTATTATCTTTGAATGTGCATTTTAAAGTAAATTGGTTTAAATTGCGTGGTCAGACCTAACAGTAGTGTCTCAGTAAGTAGCTTCATTAGATTTGGGTTCTTTTTGTTTTATAGATACGGTGAAGCTTTTTTTTTCTTCTCCTGTGTGGTTATTACTTATCTTACTCCTAGAATCAGATCATGTTTCCTTTCCATTGATGTAAGTCCAATCCAAGACACAGGAATTGACATCTTTCATTCTGAAGTGATTTTCATCAGAAGCAGAATAGTAAATTGTAAGATTGGGGCATGCAACTCTTCATTAGACTTCAGACATATCATGAAGCTTTGGGCAGCTCTCAATAAATTGATTTTGATTTCTTTTGCTTAAATTTTAAGTAAATGCACACAAAATGCTATGAAATAGAGATGTCCTTTTTTTTTTGGGGGGGGGGGAGTCCTTTAGGAATTAAAAAATAGGCAAAATAAAGCTTATGTTTCTCTTTTACATTTCTTACCATAGGAAATTATGTTGAGGCCACATTAGTTTCCTTTGTACGTAAGTTACTTTCCAATTAAATGTCATCGTAAATCCCTAGACTATGGATTTGATAATATGGATGTGTACATGGCAGGAGAAGGTGGCGACACATTTGATAGGTTGCCCAGAGTAGAGTGTTTCCTTTTTCTGGCAAATACTGACCAAGATAAAATGAGTCACTGAATATATTCAGTCACTGAACCATCTTGAGTCCACCTGCATTATAAATACACCTGAATGGCCAGTTTATGATTAACCTGCTTCAGGTATCCCCCTCCATTGCTCCACTGGTAATTACTGTCTGTTCCTGATGTGAATTTCTGCCTTCCTGTCAAGCACACTTGCACTTCTGAATTTTTCACACAACCATACATTTTAAACACTCTAAAAATGCAAAGTTTCTGAGGTTCTGTAATATAAGTGTTACCAGTTAGCAAAAAAAAAATTGTCAGTTGTGTATTTTCCCATGGCTATGAAAAGACAACAGAAAATGATGCAGATTGTTAACCAAAGCTTTAACATTCATTAGTTAACCCTCCCTTTCACACTTCCACATTGGTCATGACCTTTTGAGCAGGAAGAGGTTGTTGTTATCATGGTAGTAAACTGGAGAGCAGAGAGATTATACATCACTGGGATTATTAAATGTTTTGTAAACAGTCAGTTGATGTGGTTTCGCTACAGATAGTTTGCACAGAATCATTAAATCATAGAATCATCACAGAATGGTAGGGGTTGGAAGGGACCTCTGGAGGTTATCAAGTCCAACCCTTCTGCCAGAGCAGGGTCACCCAGGGCAGGCCTCACAGGAACAGATCCAGGTGGGTCTGGAAAGTCTCTAGAGAAGGAGACCCCACACCCCCGCAGGCAACCTGTTCCAGGCTCCCTCATCCTCACAGTAAAGAAGTTTCCCCTCATGGTGAGGTGGAACTTCCTATGTTCTAGCTTATACCCATTATTCCTTGTCCTATTACTGGGAACCATGGAAAAGAGACTGGCCTCTTCCACTTGACATCCAGCCCTCAGTTATTTACATACATTAATAAGATCTCCTCAGCCTTCTCTTCTCAAGACTAAACAACCCCAGTTCTCTCAGCCTTTTTTCATAGGAGAGATCTTCAAGTCCCTTAATCATCCTCGTAGCTCTCTGTTGGACTCTCTCCAGTAGATCCCTGTCTCTCTTGAACTAGGGAGTCCAAAACCGGATACAGTATTCCAGGTGTGGTCTCACCAGGGCATGTCCCTCACTGCAGATAAATGTGCAACTGGGAATTAAATGCTTTCAACTGCTTACCTTGTGCCAGGTCAGGCACTTCTTAGATAACTTCTGATGTCTTAACAAACTCAATGAGTCACCAGAAAGGACCGGAGCTGTCACAGTAGAGGGCTGGACCATTTGTCTAGGGTCAAGGGAGGGGGGAGTGGGGTAGATGTAGGAATAGATGAGACTTTCCCCTTTTGACAGCAGTGACCCATTACATCAGCTCGCCTGATCAAGGGACTGCAGGACTGAATCACACACAAGGCTCTTGGGTCCTGCTTGCTACTGGCACAAGTATGTGTTTGCCATGTGGGATGTTGGGTGGCATAACTTAAAGCATCAACCTTTGTTTTATACAGAATAAATAGGTCTAGAGATGCAGACCCAATGAATGACTTGTGAGAGTTCTTTACAGTTGTCATAAACCCAGATTCAAAAGTCAGGATGCATTGATCCTTTCACAGTGAATAAGAAAGTCTTATTAAAATTTAGGAAGGTTTTTGCCCAGTGCTGGTAAGAAATTGTCTCTTTATTCAAACATATTGGTTGGCTTAGAGTTTCAGAATGATTATAAAAGGTGTATTAGGCAATGACAGTTGGCAGAGCACTGTAACAAAGCACCAAGATGGGTTACAACAAACAAGTTAACTTACTCTGCGTGACCTCTGAGTGTAAAAATAGATGATTCCAGCCACTTGCGAGGAATAGTCATGTTGAAGAGAATGGTGACTAAAGTGCTCCTTTCTACACAGAGCAGTTGCCTTCAAAAGTTCAGTGGGAGTTTTCTTGAAGAAAATTTTTCTTCTTAGCTCATTCTGCACTGGATGCTCTCTTGTTGCCTGCCTATATGACTGGTTTCTGATTTGCATGAGGTGCCAGACAAGGGACTAGCCTTTGCCTGACCTTTTCCTTTTTCACTTGGACTGACTCAATGCCTCTCTGACAGCCGCGCAAATGCAGAGTCACTATGTGGCCAAATGAGCAAAGAAAAAGGCTCCCTGAGGTCTCATTTGAACGATGTGAACATCAGCAAAGCACAAGGCCTTTACTCACTTCGATCCCGAATCAGGCACTCCAGACATGTCAATCACAGACGGTGGCTATGTTCTTACACAATACCCAAACATGGCTGTTTGAATAGGCATGCCTGGCAGCCTGCCTTCCCTCTAGCCCTGTGTCTGAGAAGGCAAACCTCTTAGTAGGAGAGGCAAAACAATTCATACAACAGGGTTTGGGGGGTTTCACCTTGGACAGGATGCTGTAATATAAGGGTCTGGGTACAGCTGAGAGCTTTGAGGACCTGCTCTTAACCCCCTTGGATGTTCCCTATCTCAGCTCACAGATCATCCCCACCACACAACGGATGCCTTGTGATGGTGGGGATGATCCCCTGCTCATCACGTCTCTGCTAGGCTCATTCAAGCAGTGTAGCACAGCAATGTGGTGCAGAGACCTGATGCTGAATACACGGGTAAATCATGGAGGAGAGGAGGGGTTTTTAGCCTGCTCTGCTGATCCTAGCAGATGTTTTAGGATAGGTATTACAGCCCAATAGGAGCTTGGGTGAAAGAGTTAGAACCAGAGACCTGGTGTCCACACAGTGCATGCTTTGAGTGTTTTGCTTCTGCATAGTTCTACTCCAGTCCTGTGGACTCAATGCCATTTTCAGCTGCAGAACCTCTTCAGATTTGGTATAATCCCCAAAAAATCCAGTTTACACCCTCAGGGCCTGTTGATCTTCAAGATACAACATTGCTCCATGGGTTCTGGTGCCAATAATGCTTTTCTCTGTCTGTTGCTGATAGCTGCCACTAGCTAGAGGCTGATTTTGCTACTTGGTATCTTATATCTCATTTTAGAGGACAGATTATTCTTCTAACAGCAACAGCTGCTGAAAGACCTGCATTTCTACTCCAGATGTGGAGGTTTGCATTAGGTATAAATTTTAAATCCATCTCTAAGCAACTCTATGCAAGATGCGTTTAAATAGACTGTTGCATATTCTTTAATATAATTTTTCCTGCATTTGTGTGAAAGAGTAGAAGCAGGAAGAGTGCTGCAAACCCTTTTTAAAAAGCACATTATCTAGGAAATACTGTCTGGCAAGCTTTATAAGGCTACATAATAAAATATGTAATTGCCTATCTATCTTATTGGAGTATTATTTACGAAAAGTATCTGGTTTTCTCTTTTACAGAAAGCAAGATGATTCTTAAAGACAATGTCTCAGAATATCAACCAACATTGACAAAGAAAATCACGTTCACTTTGTGCTGGATCCTAACCTTGTTTGTCAGTGGAGCAGAAGTTAGAGAGATTAACTTGCAAGGTAAGAGTCTGCCTTGGTGAAGTTTGGTATTCATGGTGCTTTCTGACAGCTGAGAAAAGGGTGTCTGCATTATGCCATACCTTTCTGAGGTTTTCCTTCACTTGCTTGGGCAAACAGTTGTTTCTAGCCTTTCTGCAAGCTTTCTACGTGTTTGTAATACAGTTTACCTTAAATATGATTCAAAATTCAGTTCCCTAATGAAAAGGACAAATATAAAGGAAATTTTCTAAGAACTGGATGGAGCAAATGAATTGCTTCTGTGACTCCAGCAGCTCCTCCAAGCCTGTCAGGGGGGAGAAGGAAGAGAAAGGCAGGGTAAGACTGATATATCAACATCTTCTACCCACACAATCTATCTGGAGGACCTTGATCCATTTCAGTTCGCAGAGAGAAACTGAAACTCTGAATAGAGTTTCCCAAGTGGGCAGGCGAGGAATTGAAGATTTCCTTCTGTTGAAGTGAAATAGTCCTGCATTCTTAAGGGTTACCACATCCTGACTGGCAGGAGAGGCTACCCAGAAAGATCGGTCATCCTTTAGAATTTGGGGTTAGGATGGGTGACCACAGCTTTCAGAATTCAACATTTTAGTGACAGTAACTGAAACAGAAGAGGGGGAAGATTTGAAAGCAGTGAGACAATAATGTTTGTCAATCTTGCCCTAAAAAGGGAGTGTGCTGGTCAGGCTCTGCTTCTTCAGGTTATGTCAGTCCTTTCTCCACGAATGTGAAGAGAGATAGAACAGCTGCATCTACTTTTCTATAGAGTTGAGGTCTGACAGGTTAGCAAGTGGGTGAAAATCTTGTCTGCAAAAATATTAAGCTATTTTCGCATTAGGGATTCAAAAAAAAGATTAATAAACGTTTGGAAACCTTTGAATAAACTTTTGGGAGCAATGTCAAGTTCCGTGTTTAAGGAAGTAAATTCTCAGGCCAGTATCCAGTCACATAAAAAAAATATTTAACACTAAGAAAGGTAGAGTTGTATTTTTGTAGTATTCTTAATTACTTTTTAAAAGCATGATGACTGTGTATTCTTTCAGGTGGCACTGATATCTTATTGTCCTGCTTTTCAGGATGTTCCCAAGTTGAGCCTCTATGGTATCGTGCAATTAGTGAAGAGGAGTTTGTTTTACAATGCGCTTTACCAGATAAAGATGTTACCCACATTTATAACAACTCAGTTCTAAAACAATATCAGGTGAAGTGGTTCTGGAGTCAGAATGATAAAGAGCCACTGAAGGCTATAAAGGAAAGCTCTAATCCTGCTCTCCAAGGAGATGCACTTTGGTTTAAACCAGTAAGGGCCAGTGCTTCTGGTGTGTACGTCTGTATGATACGGTATGTAATGGAGCAAGACGCTTATATTTCTGTACAAGAATTAATTGGCTTGGTTTGTTTTGTGTATTAAATGTTTAACTTCTTTTTTCTTCATTACTCAGGGAAAAAACGCAGTGTCTCAAAATTGTTTTGGAGGTTCAAACAAAGAAAGCAGCAAAATGTTCAGGTTACGGCACAAATATGATCTATCTTTTTGTTGGCAATGGGAACTCAATAACTTGTCCTGGGACAAAATGCTACAGCCATATAAAAAAATCGTATGTAAAGTGGTACAAGGTAAGAGGCACTCTCTTGAGCATTCAAAAAAGCTCAGAGGAGGTGCTGTTGTATGTGTGATCAATGCTCATGTGCCATAGATTCTTGAACTCTTCCTTGGCAGACAGCGCAGCCTGAGAAATTAAATCCAAAAGGAGACTCTTGAATTGCTATATATCAGGTCTGTAAGCAAGATTTTTGAAGAAATCTGCCACACACAAAATATTATTCCATGAAATAGAAGCCTAGAAATGCTTTCTCTTCACCTAAGAAGTTAAAGTAATTGAGAATCAAGATAGGCTCTTTACAAAACTGACATATGATTGAAATTTTAAATTTTGTTTTGACACTTTACATTCTGAAAATATCATACGAAAGAAAGAGTGTGGTTTTGTTAGGAACAAAATTCTTTTAAGATTAGTGTTTCAAATTGTTCTTCCCACGGCTTCTCTTTTAATGAAACACTAACCCACTGAAACTTCACGGACTCACTCTTTTTCAGACCACCACTAACGTACATGCAAGCTAACATTTATTCCAATCTCTTTGTAATGTTTGTAATACACCATCTCAACCTGTAAAAATGAGCAAATGCAAATGACTGAAATATCAATTGTGCTTATTAATACTTGGCATTATTTACATTATCTATCAAGTAGAATCATGATCTGGTCAAAGTTACTCTTCATCTCCTTTCCAACTTTAAACAAGGATTAGATTTGCCTATATCTTGATCTGATACACACTGAGTTTTAGGAGATTTTTTCCATTTTGTGTTAATGGATTTTTTTTCAGGAATTTGAATTAAGGAACATTCTTAATGGTTTTAGAGAATATGAATACATGAAGCTGAAAAAGAGTGGTACTTTTCAAACTTAGCCATTTTTTTATCCTTTTAAAAGTAGTGTCAGTGATGCCAGTCTCAGACAAACCAAAACTATGATTTACTTCTCACAATAGAACGTGAAAATGTTTTCAAAATAATTTATTTACAAAATAAAAAAATACTAAATCCATCCAAAAACAGTGATCCTTTTTGTTGCTCTTTAATAATAGGAGTTGAATTTAATTAGGTTCATGATTTCACACTTCTCTCAGCAATGACAAGTTTTAAATAATTTTTAAAAAGACAGTGGTATTCACATATTTTAGACACAGTTTTTTAATATAATGGACAAATGTCCTCAGACTCCTAATAAATCTTTTTTTGGGGGATTCATTGGAAAGAGTTTGACTTGGTGCTACTGCCATGGTAATCTTATCCAAATGACTTAAAATATAATTTAATAACAGCAACAATTAAAAAAAAAAGCATATCTAATTCCTTGATATAATTTTATTTTCATTAGGATGGTCAACAGATAAAACATATGAAAAGCAGACAAAGTTTAAAGCTTAAGAATAATGAAATCTACTGGAATCCAACCTATGACAAAGATGCTGGAATATATATGTGTGATTACACTCTTTATGACAACACTACCAAGTGGACAATGAGAACAGTAGTAACAGTAGAAATAATTGGTGAGTAATATAATAACTCAGAATGAAATACATGAATTAAAGCATGTTTTCTCTATTCTTTCCTACCTGTTTATGTCGTTTGTTCAGGCTCTTGTTCTGAAAAAAAACCATAAACTGAATTGGCTACACAATCATTAAAATACTATTCCTAGTATTCTGGGGACATCTTGGGACATTGACTAGAACTTGCAATGTCCAGTAATAACACGTAGCAGAAAATGCTATCATTTTCAAGATCTAATTCCACCTTGGATTGATTGTAATTCCTAATAGTGGGTTCCAAGTTTACAAAAGCATTTAGTTCTCTTGATCTGGGCGTAGTATTCATGAAACTCTGACTGGTAGCAATGTTCTCAGTGTACTCTATGGGGAGTGTTAGGAAGATATTTGTACACTAGGAGGAAGGAATGCTAATCCTTCATGGGAAGTGTGGTAAAAGCAGTGCATCTCAATCCTACCTCTGTCCCTGAAGTAGAGGCTTATGTGAAAGTAAGAGTTAGATAAAAAAGCATTTCCTTACCTAAGCTGGTGAAAGGCCTGGAGAACAAGCCTTATGAGGAGCAGCTGAGGGAACTGGAGCTATTTAGTCTGAAGAAAAGGAGGCTGAGGGAGACCTTCTTGCTCTCTACAGTTACCTGAAAGGATGTAGAGAGGTAGGTGCTGGTCTCTTCTCACAAGTAGAACAAGAGGGAATGGTCTCAACCTGCAGCGGGGAAGGATTAGACTGGACATTAGGAAAAATTTTTTCACTGAAAGAGTTGTCAGGCATTAGAAAAGGCTGCCCAGGCAGGTGGTTGAGTCACCATCCGTGGAGATGTTTAAAAGATGTGGTGCTTGAGTATATGGCTTAGTGGTGGACTTGGCAGAGTAGGGTTAACGGTTGGACTGGATGATCTTAAAGGTCTTTTCCATACTAAATGATTCTATGATCAGTGACACCTTAATTTTTTCACTTGACAATGATGAGGCAGGTAATGTTGGTGGGATTAGTGCTCATCTACCACATAACTTTTTAACAGCAGAGGAAACAGGAGACCTGTGAGTAATCTCACTAATAAGCCATTTGTTGTATGTGCTGTCTGGGGAAAGATCGCTGCCTGTGTGACCTGTACTTTTAGGATTTGTATGGATTACGAAATAAAACTGTCTGGAACTCTATAGCACAATGATTCTCTTTCAAATCATGGTGACCTTCTGCATAGTATTTGCTGTCCTCTGCTGCCCTTCAGGCAAAGCACAGATACTGACTGGCAGAGAGCTGATGGACAACATCAACACTGTGCAAGGGAACACGCTAGTGACTCAGGATCAGGAATGAGGGAGACTCCATTAAGTTTTCTAAAAGACATATGGGTCTACTTTTCACCTCATATCTGGTTTTGAGTGCTGTAAAACACTGTTGTCAGAGACTCCAGTCACAGGTCCCAGAGGAAAGTACAGCTACTCCTATTCTATATCCTGAGCTGGATGAACGCAGTACATCTCTTTCTGTATGACAACAGCATAGGACTTAATCTCAACATCCTGGTAGAAAGTGGGCCACTTTGTGGAAGGGACAAGACAATTTAGGGAGCAAAATGAAGGTTTTAGGTGAGGCAACCTGGTTCCTTTTTTTTTTGCAGACGTTTGATATATTTGGTACTAAGAAGTCAAGGCAAAGATTTACACGCTTCATCAGGGCAGGTTCTGGAAACCACATCCCACCAAGTTTGAGACCTCTATGTGCTAGGTTACAATGCCCAATGCTCTTTCACTCTTCTCTCTGGCTATATTCCCACAATATTTTCCAAGCAGAAATGGACTAGCTCTGCTTTTATTCTGATTTGTTTGAATGTGGCCTGAACACTCTGCTTCTCAGTTCCTTTCCCTCACTTCATAGCACAATCATAAAAACATTTCAAAAGTGCCATATAGATATATACTCCCTCTGAATCTTGCATACATTTCTCTGCTGTGGCTTTGTTTAAAAGAAACAAAGTGTCTTGTGGCACCATTTCCTGCAGCATGGGACTTTCCTAGAATATCAGAGCTGTGGGTTTTAGCCCTTTCAGGGTGTCTTACCGGAGCCTGGGTAATTGTTTAGTGTATTGAACGAACTGTGGGTGTCATTATCTGTGCCCTTTGGCAGCCCTTGTCTTAAAAAAAACCCTAAAAACATGGTTATTTTAATGCAAGTACCTGTGCTTCTGAATGAGATGTGTGTTATTGGGCATGGAATGGGGCTTGGCAGGGAACCTGTATGAGGATTGCATCCTTCTGGGGGTTTTGCAAGGAGGTTCCCTAATTTCTGCATCCTAAATAACCTTAAGTGCAGGGTAGACACGGAGATACACAGCTCATCCAAGGTGGCAATGCTTCAGAATAACTGAGATAAGCAGGTCTTGGAGAAGCTACATAAATATTGTGGTCAAAACTCCCTTACTTGTGCACTTTTAGATCCTCCACAACTGGAAATCATCTTCTTGGACTTAGGTATCTAAATTCCACCTAACATTCGAAAAAGAAAATTCTGTAAGGTATTTTCTCTGGTCTTCTGCAGTGACAATAGCATTATAATTATTAATAGTATTCCTGTTAATTGCAGCAAAAAACACTATCCATCCACCAAATTTCTTGTATCCCAATGGTGTGGTGATCCTTGAAGCAGAGCTTGGTGAGTTTCAATTCCTTGTCTGAAAGTGAAAGAAAATGTTTAAATGATACATTGATAGATGGTAGATCTTGATAAAGTGAAACAGTTTTGCTCTCTAAGAGTATAAGATTTTTATATTATTTTTTTCTTGATATATATGTCATTGTAGATATTAAAGGAAGCATCATGTGTTATACAGATCCCAGCTATTTAGGAGAAAAATATTCTGGTGACCTCTGTGCATGGCTTTCCTGTGCTAATTTGTTCCAGGACAGCCACTTGAATTAGAATGCCGTGTACAGTTTGGGTTTGAAAGACTTTCTTCAATGAGGGTAACATGGAAAAGAAACAACAAAGAAGATAAAAATGAAAAATTGAATCAGGAAACAAGGTAAGAAAAGAAGAGTCTGATTAATACTACAGTCAGTAACTGTAGAAATCCTTCTACAGCTTTACTGAATACTTTTTACTGAAAGAAACTCAGAAGGCTCTGTTTTTCAACATATGACCGTGTATGTCCATGAGCATGTGACAGGCATGTGCACTTTGCACGCAGAAGCACATACTGATGTCTGTAAAGAACTCAACTCTTCTGTGGAATTGTAGCTCTTCTTCCTAAGGCATCAGCTTATGGACATCTTCAGCATGAATGGTGCTTGGTTGCCTGTGCCTGCATCATCTGTTTTCAAGTGTTCCTTCTGTTGTGCCTTGCTAGCAGCTGACACAGTCTGTCTTTGGAAGCTGTCTCTGAGAGGGCAATTACCCAGATCGGTAAAACAGGACTATAGATACTGAATGGAGTTTGGTGCCTTAGATGTTGAGGTGTGTTTATTGAGTCAGTCTGAGGAACTGCAGCACTGAATTTCAGGACACTGCATTTTAGGAGTCTTCCCTGGCAACAATTAACCAGCCTCTGAAGGGAAGCTGCATGTGGGAAAGGTTTCCCGTGGTTTTAGGGACAACCCAAATAGTCACCATGCTTCCCTTTTCTTCCTGTAGTTTCCTGTCTCATTCACTTATGCAGTGTCAACTTGGGCAAGAAGCATAGTGGAGGCAACACAGGCAGGTGTGTCTCATACATCCCGGAGTCATCTTTAGGGTAAAACTTTCCTGTACACCAAGGGAAGCAAAAGCCCTGCTGTCACTGCTAAAATTAAGTTATTATTAGGAGTTACATGAGGAAAAGGTAACAAATGATACTACACATACACACACGCACACACACACTCATGAGGTGGATTGGAAATTGTATTTTCCTAATTTTTGAATGTTTAGCTTTGAAATGTTCTTCTTACCAAGTTTTTAGCTTTTTGCATGCACATAATTTGTTTGTTTATTTTTTAAAAACCCAAATGAATAAAACATTCCCAACAGACTTTCACTACAGTTGAATCCTTGCCATGCTCATGCTTCTGCCTCTTGATTTTGCAGAGGTAGGGCCATGTACTTTTGCAGTGGCACGATGTAAGGCACCATCAGGACCACCTATAGATGCCTGTACTTGTGGCTTTCAAAGATAAATTCTGAGACTCAAAAACCCTGGGTATTTTCAAGTGGTTGCAGACACAGTTCCGTTCTTCACAACCCCTGCTCAGCCCTGAAGGGATTCCTCCTTTACCTCTTCATTCCCTATATTGCCATTTCTTATTTCTGTCTTATTTTATTTGCCTATCCTGTCTGTGGGCTTTTTACCCCTGTGCAAGAGGCTGATGTTCTTAGTGTTTTTGCCCACCCAGTCCTCTCTTAGGGGTCCTTTTTGAGGCTTCCTTTCCCTCCGTTTCCCCCAGAGAAATTTTCTACACCTCAGTAAAACACAAATGATCTTATAGAAGTCAAAGGGGGCTATATATTTAGAACTAGACAAGCACTTAAGTATTTTGCTGAGTTGATGAATTAGGAATAAACCTTTCAATCTGTAGATCTTTGTTGTTAGTATTTTCTCACAATGTAGAAACCAAACAGAAGTTCCAGACCAGAATATTGCATTGCCATAAAAAGTTCAAGCTGATTGTGAAGATGTTGCGAGCTCCTTTTCCTTTGTATTTAAGACATTTGGGACTGTGTGAATGAAAAGCAAAAGTATCATACAAATGCTTACTTTTTTTTTTTTCTCTTCAGTGTTTATCAAAAAGGTTTAAAGGGACAAACACTACTTAATGTTGCAAAACTGAAAGAAGTTACTGAAACGGATCTCAAAAGTAATTTCACATGCTTTGCTGAGAATTTGGTGGGGAATGCCACTGCTGTGATCCAGCTGAAAAGAAAGCAAAGAGGTAAAACTATCAGTGGATGACTATTTGCCTGTGAAGACAAATTTTGATTTATTCACTGCTCCAAATTCATTCTTCACTGACACAAGATTTTTAGCCAGCTGCAGAAGTTTCTTAAAGCTAGATGGGAGAATTTTGATTTGTCAGATGTCTAGAAAGGCACATTATTCTGAGGACTACTCAGAAGATATGGGGGTACCTGGGGTCTTATTGCAAGCAGGTGGGCTAAGGGGAAGTGGGAGAGTAACTGAGAGGAAGAAGAGGAGAATGGTAATAGTCAATCTACTAAACTGAAGCAGAATGGCTGCTGAAAGCAGTAGTATTCCTTGATTTTCATAGGACATAATCTGCATGTTTTGCCAGTCCTTAGCATGCATGTTTCTGAGAAGTTACCGTAACTGATAGGAATGTGACAGACTTTCAATCAAAGGCCAAAGCCAGAATCGGTGTAGAAATTAAACAATTGAACCAGAGTTCCCAGTCAAGATTCATCACTGCATGGCACAGAAAATGTCCAGCAGGGCACTGTGTGCAGCTCTATGTATTATGATGTGACTTTTCCGTCTCAAGCGATGACTACTTTCAGCCTTGCTGAGTGTACCACAGATCATCTCCTCTGTGCCTTCCATCACAGATTGGCTTCTCATACCACCAAGGAGATACCATTAAAAAAGGTCCCTGATGGTAGATTGAAATTCTATGTTAAGGTTTGCAGATAAATGAATTCCTAACTTCCCTAAGGTCAGCCAGCAGGGCAAAAATGAAGATTGTGGGATGGTTTGCCCTCATTTCTGGACTGAGTTTTTAATTTAAGCATTAACATTATTTTGGAAAGCCTGAATTATGATGGACTTTTTTCTTTCTACAGTGTTTCTTTTATACATACTATGCAGTGCCTCTTCTACTCTGTTTGCATTCCTTTTGTTCACTGCCTTTATTTACCAGCACTGGATTGAAATAGTGCTGATGTACCGAAGTTATTTGGTCCACAATGAAACTACTGGAGGTAAGAAATGTTGTAAAGCTATTAATTTGCTCTATTTTTTTTGACTGCCTTTTGTCGTGTGGGTTAATCTGGTGTGAATTAACCATTTCATGAAATTCTCTTAATGACCCCGTTCTCTTTGACCAGATATGAAGGCTATTAAAGCTAGTTAGATGCTCAGTGGATTCAGATGGAAAAACAGCCAGAGGCCAGGCAGTGTGGAGGAAATATCTAACACCAACTGAAATGCCACCGTTAGCCTTGTGAAAGATCCCTAATTTACCCATAGAAATTTAGAGTAGGAAGTTGAATTATGGCAGTTCCTTTACAGGGACTAATATCTCATCTCCAACATTTTAACCTCGTTCTCCCAAAGTGTTCAACAGAGCTTGTGAACAAGAATCAAATGTCCTTGCAAAACTAAGTGAAGGACACCAGAGTCTATTGTATTTTTCACTTGAAGGCAGATGTTTTCTCAGAAGAATTAAAAAAGGAAAGATGATATAGAGCAGCAACTGAAAAGTGTAAGTTTGGGAAATATTAATATTTTCTTAAAACTTATGTTGACCTTCTCGACATTTACACCAGAGTCATCAGGTTCCAATATTTCAAGTCTCTGTAGTAGTATTGCCCCATCATCTCATCTAAAATGGGCCTCCAACATAGTAGGCAATGTAAAAATGTAACAGAAATGACAGTGCCTACTTCAAAGAATGGATTGAAAGAAATCTGCTAGTATGTGCCTAAGGAAATTTTTTTAAAAATTCTTGAATCTTGATGCAGCTCAAGATACAGGTGTCTGAGTCTGCTTTTGTTCTTGTGTGCATATACGTAGGTTATACGTGTGTGAAATAACTGTATCTGGATATCTATAAATACATACACCATGAAACAGTTAACTGCCCTTTGGAAAGTATTTTTGCAAGCCCTAATGCAGGTGGCAAAAGTGATTTGGGAAATCACTCAGTGTTTCCCCTCTGTTTGGTAACATATTGATTTAAGAACCTCTGGAAAGTCCCCTTAGATCTCACCCTGTATGTCAGGAGGACAGAGACAGACCTGCCAAGATTTGTGCATTGAAGCTGAAGTCACAGTTAGGTTCCACTGCAGCATCCTCTGTCCCACTCCCTGACCCTCATGTACCTCCTGCACACAGCACATTCACAGCACAGGGGCATGGAGTGTGCAGACCAACTGTGCCTACCCAGATAGTTTTCTGTCTAAGGTGACTGGCCATAAAATGTCTTCTCACCTGTAGGATTATGTCCTTCTCACTTCAGGTGGGTGCATATCAAGTTACCTGAGGTGTGAAAGGGCTTCCTCATGGAGCAGCAAAGCAGCAGTTATGACTTAATTTTGCCATTTCTTCTTTTCTCTCACTTCTTCTCTACCATCGCTCTTAGTGTAGACTCAGACAACTGAAAAACCCTACAAGGTTGGAAGGGGCCCCTTGGAATCATCTGATCCCACGCCCTGCTCAAATCAGAGACAGATGATGCCAGGTTGCTCAGGACCTCGTGGACAGAGAATCTACAAATTCTCTGAACAGGATGCTCCAATGTTTGACCACTCTCACAGTGCAGACTTCTTCACTACCATCTAATGAGAATTTCCCTTATTGCATTTTGTGTCTACTGCTTCTTCTATTGCATTTTGTGTCTATTGCTTCTTCTCCTATGAGTGTGCACCTCAGAGAAGAATTTGTCTCCATCATCTCTGTACCATCCTATTTGGGAGGTGAAGACAGCAGTAAGGTCACCTTCTTTCTCATACCTCTCTAATCCTTCCTAGCCAATTCAGATATAACTTTTAAAAATCTTGCCTTCTTCCAGAAGGAGAAAGAAACAAGGCACAAGTTTTCATACTAACATTTATAGATCAAATATTCAGTCATTTTGCTTAACTTGGCTATTCTTCATTTCCTACCCTTTGGGCACCTTAAATCTTTGCACCAAAAGTTCCTCAGGTTTTAACTGTCCTGTACAATTCTAGGGCAAAAGAAAAATGCTAGCGACGCTTACTGTTATGTGGCTTTTAACTTGCTGTATGATACTAATATTACAAGGGGAAATGGTGCTGTGCTTTATTATTGGTTGTTGTAATAAGACTTCAGTGACCTCTGTGGGTGAAATGACGAATATCTGGCGGGTACTGCAATTTCTTGCCATTTAAAAACTGTTTTTAAAGGAGCTTCAATTCAGGGTGTAGTTGAATTGAAGTTCAGCTGAACCATTCTACTGCCCCACTGCCCCACTTTCAAATCCCACACTAGTGCTGTGTGCTTGCTGATGGTGATTCACTCTTGTGGGCATAAATTGGCTCAACTTGACAGAAAAATAACTCAGTAAAAGACGGTGAGTAGCTGGCAAATTGAATCAGCTTCCTCTGTTACCACAAGAGCTTCAGCAGCAGTAGAAGGAAGTGGTAGAAGTGTGTGGCCAGGAGCAGAGAGGAGGAGCGGAAGTGTAATGTGTATTGTCTAATTATATCCTTGGCCTCTAAACCTAATCGCACACCTATGTTTTGATGATATACTTTCTGCTACATGCTGCTTCTGAAGGTAGTTGTTCAACCCCAGCTCATGTGTGTCATTAGATTTCCATGTGTATTTCCTTTGCTCCCTGGAATCCATATGGGCTCTTCTAGATCCTGTGGGAGCCTGATGGATCTAGCTCAGGTTTGTGACCCTAATCTTACTTCTAGAGATAGAAATCAGGAGGTTAACTCTGAGGCATGGGCCAACACTCAACCCTATTACTTAGGTGTCTGTGCTGGAGTTAGGTGTCTCAGTTCCCATGCACTGAGGTGTATGCAGTCTGTATGGTGAAACCTGGAGAGCTTCTCAGCTCACCCTGCAGCAGCACCCTGCAGCAGGACTCTACACTAACGAGAAAAATTTCTGGCAGTCCAAAGGACACCTTAAATGGTATCAAGCAACTGCATATGGGGAACCAGACTGAGTCCACTGTCCCTTTTACTATTGACAGCAACTCCTTTTGTTTTCCTTTCACCTCTCTCGAGTGTAGTTCAAATTTAATTTAGCAAACAGACAAGATTTGTTTGTAGGTAAGAACAGGCCTAAGTCACATCACTGGTACCATATCGTTTCAAAGCTGAGAGAAGTTCTTTATGTATTTTTCACCCGCACCTCACAAACATATTCTTCTGATGAGAATGAAACAAAGCTCGGGATCTGGTCGGCATCTGAGCTGGCATTTGGATCAGACTTGGGCTTCACTACTTGCACCAGCATCTCTGAATAAAAATGTAACAGTGTGTGAAAATAACATGTCTTTTGCAAGCAACTGATATCCAAGAACACTGGACATTTAAAATTCACTGTATTTTTTAAGTAGCTTGTGTGTTGTTCAGTATGTTTGGAATCAGTGTTGGGGCAAAGGAGAGAAAAGATTGGGAATCATTCCCTACAACGTGGATTTTTCCTGGAAAGGGCCAGATCTTCCAGTGGTGAAAAATGATCTGTGTTTGTGAAAATGCCGGAAAATGCCTGATTTAAATTTCCTTCGATTAGTAATCTGTAGCTTCCTCATTTTCTTTGGTAGTGTATGTCTACAAAATTCACAAGACAGTGAGGAATGAGGGTTGGCTTTGGCTGTTATTCATGAACAAGAAATAATTTTAGGTTTGTGTTATGTCTATATAAATAGATTTAAGTGGAAAATGAGCATTAAGAAAGAAGTTGCATGCTTCAGACCTGTTAATATATACAGTGTTGCTTATTTTTTCTTTATTTTAGATGGCAAAGAATTTGATGCGTTTGTGTCCTATGCAAAAATAGACTCTTCTGAAAGTGATTCTGCTTTAATTAGTGAGGAAAAATTTGCCCTGGAGCTTCTTCCAGACATGCTGGAAAATAAATATGGATACAAGTTATGCATTTTTGAAAGAGATGTTCTTCCAGGTGGAGGTAAGATCTCTGTGGATGGTAGAAAATCTATGGTTCTTTATAAAATTGTTTTTCTCTTTCCCAAAATCCTTATGCACCATATCAGCAAATGGTGTATTTTGGTACTAGAGTTTCTGCTCAAATCTCATCCTGTTTTCTGACCCTACACCTGAGGCACACAGACATCTGAGTGTGGTCGCGGAGGAGCTACTAGGCTGAGACAAAGCTTCTTGACCAAGAATTTCTTTGCAGACTCCATTCCCTGAAAAGAAGACCCCAAGTATTTCAGTAGTTCCTTTCAGAGCAACTTTAGTCAATGCTACCTGCAGTAATTAGAAAGCTCTAAGAACCTGTCCCCAGGAGAGAGAAAGACAAATCCAAGTGTCCTTTGAGACCTTGTCTGAGTAGCAACAGAGGATGTTGAAGTCTGAGTCACGTCCTCCACCTCCTGAGCAGCAAGTTGTGTTCTGCAGGCTGCGTAAGAATAGCAACAGTACCCTCTAATAGCAAACACATTTCTAGGGGGTTTGTGATTGCTCAGCATCAATATATTTGTTTTTTCTTATTTCTGGGTTTTAACTGTTGCTAAAGGAACTGATAAAATACAAAGCCCATTATAGAATGCAGTAATGTTCAACATTTCTTCTCCAGCATACACAGATGAAGTTGTCACAGCTATTAAACAAAGCAGACGAGCAATAATTATATTGACCCCAGCCTATGTCAGTGGACCAAGCATCTTTGAACTACAGGCAGCAGTGAACTGTGCATTGGAAGACAAAAAGATCAAACTGGTATTAATAAAGTTCCAGACTTTCCAAGAGCCGGAGACTTTGCCTCCAGTAGTAAAGAAAGCTCTTCGGATTTTACCAGTTGTTACCTGGAAGTCTTCTATTTCTGCTGCTCCAAACAAGAAATTCTGGAAATATCTGCATTACCACATGCCAGTGAAAACTACTAAGATCTTGGGAAATTGCAGCCTAAAGGGCTTTTTCCAAAGGTTATTCAGCCTGGTATATCGATAACAGAAATTCCAGAAGGATGACAGCAGGCTCAGGAATGGTGAAGTGGTTGTGAAAGGCCTCTGCATCGGCTGACAACTGTGGGCTGTCACTGCAGTCAGTAATAGCTCACTCCAAAGCAGAGAGGACAACTGCAGTGTGACAGTGCTGCAGCCCCACAGTAAAAAAAAGCTGGCACTGCACACAACAGTAAACGTGAGCTATCTTCCGTAAATTATTATTTTAATTATATTTATTATATTCTTTTGCTGTGATGTTGAAACACACATGTGAATGTTTTGTTCTTTGCACTGTATTTCTTCTGGAATATTTTTATACTTGCTTTCTAGATAAAGGATTAAAAAAAGGAACTATGGATGAAGCTTGGTGTTTAATTTTCCTGTTCAGTCCAGTGGGACAAATGCAAACTCTTTAAATGAGTTACCTTGGTAGGTGGGAGCACCAAGGAAGTACCATGGGAGACTGCTACAACTGGGTATTTCCAAGTGGCTGAGAAAAGAAGGAGCACTGTGTCAGGGACAAGCCCAGGAGTCTCCACCATTCCTGCAAGAAAGCATTCCTATCAGTTGTGAAACATTTCAGAGTCAGAGACGTCCACACATTGCTGATCCTCTCTGGTGCTGGTCACTCACAGGTCCCACTGTACCTGTTGGCATTATGTGTGTGTTGGGGTTGTAAATCAAAGTCCTCATTGTCACAGCTGTCAGACTTCCAGGGTCTGTGAGGTCTTTCCCTTGCAGTCCTCTAGCTGCTAACCATCCAGGGTTCATAGCACTGCATCTTGCAGTCTCTGAGTGTATGGCGGTAGCTAAGTGAAATGCAATGATTAGTGTTAAGAAAATCTGAGTAGGAGAGCCACTGATCTGGTGTTCTTCTGACTTAATTACGCCTTTCAAGTTAACAAGTCTTTGTTTTATAATACTAATTGAATAGCTCACCTGACAGATTCCTTGTTGGAAAGGGACTTCAAGTGATACTTCTGTTAACAGGACCAGTATACTGAAAAAAGTACAACTACTTTGAAAGCAGGCTGGGCATTATCTACATAATTTTGTATTGGTTCCAAAGCCTTTATTGGGAGGACTGATCATGGTGCTGTGGGGCAGAAGCAGAAGAGAGTGCCTTGTGGGAACAGAACATGAAACAGCACCACTGGCTGTACCACAGAAAATTTCAACATTGCATTTGCACCTTTGTTGGGGATTTAGTTCAGATCATGATGCAATTGGAGCAAATTTCCCAGTTGTCACCGCTTGTTGCATTCTGCTTTGCACTGCAGAACATCACAGGTCACAAGAAGAAGGTCACAGGTCAGAAGATCACAGGTCAGAAGATCACAGGGGATCCTTTTTTTCACAGAAAATTAAGTGAAAGATAGTTGTTTGGGGGTACCTCTTTGTTTTCACTACTCTGCACTGATTTCCAACACAACTAAATCAGCCGGCATTTTGAATAATTTTTCAGTAAATTATATTTATTTGCTTCTAACATGTACTGTATCTATTCCTAACTGAGAATGTTGTGTGCGTGGTCCTCCACCAGATGTCCCTGATGTAAACCCGGTAGAGTCCTTTTATTTACACACCAAGTAGTTTTGTCACCAGGTGAGACAGGACCTGTGAGCAGTGCCAAGTGTGGTACCTGAGATGCCAGTTGTGCTGGGGAGACAAACGGGGAGTCAGAGCAGGAGAGGAAGGTATGGAGCAGGCTCTCTTGCCTGTCCAGGGTGCCACCACCTCTTGCACCTGATATAGTTACTTGAGCTGTTCTTGCTTCCTGAAGTGTGTGCATTGCAGCCTTTATTTTATTTTATTATATTTTATTTTTAAATAATCAGAGTGTCTGGATAAGTAATGTAATTGGAAACAGCTTTTTATTCCTTAACAAGTTGATGCTGTGATCAAGGTCTATCTGGGGCAGAGGAACCTGCAGAACCGGTATCTTCATGCAAACTCCAGGCCATCTGTAACACAAGGAACAAACCAGGAACATTAGGGCTTTTAGAATGACCTCTAACAGGCAAATGAAGTAGCCCAGAGGAAGACGCGGCTGTGGCTATGAGAGGTGCGAGTGATGCATACCCTCACGAAACCACTCCACTCTGTATCTGTCACAAGATAGTCACAGCCCCAGACATGGGCTCTGCTGTGTTTACAAATGCAAAGCTTTTGAACTGTTTGCTGTCACTGCTGTCGAGCCTGGTGTGCTGCTCTGCTGCTGCTTATGTGGAAGAGCCCAACCTGAGCAAGAATTTCTTGCCTCACTATGAACCGGATGATGGGGATGCTGATGACTCTTCACAAGATACGAGGCTACATGTTTTCACAGTGGACTATGACTATGTACAAATTCCCTATGAAGTTACTCTTTGGATCCTCCTTGCCTCTCTAGCAAAAATAGGTAAGTAGAAAATGGGATCTTGCATCTTTCTACCTCAGCAAGAAGTTAAAAATAGGCCATGTAACCAACTATCTTCCATGCATTTTTGTAACTTGGATTGTTTTTACAGCTTCTGTCCTCAAAAGAACAGGTTTGTTCATTACCATGACAATGACAAAGTTGTCACGACAGAACCTGCAGCCTGCCACAACTGTAACACCATTTACAGTTACTCACTAACACCAGACTAAGACTTCATGCATAATTAATTTGAGTGGGAAGAATTCTTCCATTGTGCAAGTGATAGGAAGCATTTCCCTATGAGTCTTTGTTTTATGTGTTTGCTGTTTAAAGTTCCTCAGAAATTAATACCAGAGGAGGGGGACTGACAGTCTAAGAGGGTGTAGGTCATCAGAAACAGAGGGTAGTGCCTTCTGAGCATAACAATGCTTCTAGCTTCTATAAGAGCTCCATGTAGGTATCTGAATGAAGAAAGACAACTCATGTCAAGGTAGGGACTGTAATTAATACAGAAAAAAGGGCTCAGCATCTATCTTATACATTCACATGTTTGGGCTCAAATTATTGTGACCATTCAGAATTAATGCAGTGATATCAAATAGATGAAGAAGTTGGTAGTAATGTGATGAGATGCATACATGTGATCTCTCTGTCCTTTTGATTTTCCATGGGATTTTCAAATCTTCTTATAGAATAGGCTGGTAGGTGGGACAGATGATTTTCTGGAGGTGGCATGAAGATAAACAGTTTTCATGTCATAGTCACACAATTGTCAGATTGTTACCGCCAACCATGATTTGCCAGTTTCATAATAGCTGATGGTCTCAATCCAACTCCCATAAACAACTGCTAATAACAATTTTTGCAAATCATGATTTTTGTTATCACAACAGCACAGTGTGTGAGCAGTGAGAAATTTCTTTATCCATCATCCATAAAAACACAGGACTTGCCATATGTCATATTTACTCTATATTCTTATTTTGAGTAAGAGATAGATCATTTAGAAGAATGGTGTGATGCCTCCCAAGCAGACCTGCTCCTTAGCTGGGAGTTTTCCAATAATATTATTTTTGATGAGAAGTGTGGATCTGCTGACTTCAAATCTACTTGGAAGAAAGAGTTAGTGTGACTAATCTGCCTACTCAGGGAAAAGGATTTCCAAACTGTTAAAAATTTTCAGTGTTTTATTCAAGTATTATCTCCTTTCTGATATCAGGATGGGCAGCATTTATGAAATCTTCAAAGGAAATGCAATGCCCTTATTTAAAATTGACAAAAAACTTGGACGTGGGGCTTTTTTTGTAAGTAAAGAAGATGAATAGAGTTATGATCATAAGATTTCTTTTTTTTTTTTTCAAAACCAAATACTCTACCAAATAAATTATTTACAAATTCATAATTTTCCTTTACTTTTCAACACTCATAATTCAAGAGTCACTGAAATGCAGTCATGTCATTAGCTGCTAGAGTTAGGGGATGAAGGCCAACCTAGCTTCAGGCATGGAGACACAGCCATTGGATTTATAGGATTTTTAGTCTGTCACACCCTCATTCTTGTAAATTCTGAACAATTCCTTTCATTTCTAGTTGAGGTGCCTTTCATTCACAATATGATTACACGGTTCCTGGTATAGTGACTAGATGAGCACTGCTAGAGATTTTCTTAGTATTGGTATCAGTAGAAGAATTGTATGGATGCACTTGCAGCAGTAGCACATCAAGGTGGGCAGAAGGAGGTTAACACTCACAAGTGCTATTGGTAAGAGCAACACTCTTTTGTAAAACAGCTTGGCTACATCCATGCTTGTGAAACAACAAGCATCCCATCAGGAAGCTGTGTGTGTCTCTCCATACCATGTCAGTGTTGGTGTGCTCCTTCTCAGCTCAAGCCCATGTGGACAAGCCTTCTTCCAGGCAAGTCCTGGGCAGACACTGGGCCAGGATGTGTTCCCACAGGCAGTTTGAATGTGACCACTTCTCACTGGGGTAGGAAAGAGAATTTGGCTGTATGGATGCTTCTGTCTGGAAGAGTCTTTGGCCTGCTTCATTTGCTAGTGTAGATGCTACCTTTATTCTGGTCAGAAAAAAAAAAATCCTTAGGACACATTATTTTCTCAGTTATTTGATGGCTGCTGGAAGTTTTTTCAGGGCTGCTGAAATCACTGGTTTTGTTTCAGTAAACTAACTCATAGGGTTCTTTACAAAATGTTGTTTACCTTATGTAGGAACAGTCATTTCCCCATAAAAGCAAGGCTGATAAACTAGTACAAAGCTGTATGCTGCTGTTGCTTGATTCCTACTGCTTTGGATATTTTGTTGTTTGTTGAGACCCCCTCTGTCTGTGGATCACCTGAAGTCCGTGCAGTGCTTCAGGGGAGTGCTGGAAGTGGAGGCAGCTGAGCAGACCGTGGCATCTGAGCTGCTACCCACTCCCTTGACCTTCTCCAGGTTTCTGGTCAGTCCAAATACAATGGGAGCCCTGCAGCCAGGTACCCTCCACAGCACCGTGGGGGGCTGCCTTCAAACCTGCAGCCAGGGATAGGAGTCTGTCTGAGATTGAGGGACAATACGGTGCCTCAGAGGTCTGGTAGTAACTGCTGGGCAGCAAGGATTCTTGAAGATTATTTTCTTTTGCATCTCTGGAACTGGAGCTTAGACTCAGGCACACTTGTTCAGAAATCGAGAGCTGTGGAGTGGGAAGAGAAGACATTAATGGCTAAACTCTTCCCCTGCTTTAGCGATACAAGTCTGGGAATGTTTAATTTTGAAGGGAATAGTGCTGCTTGTTTTTACATTCATAATTCTAAGAGCAAAACCCGACTGTCTGAAGACAGAGTATTCAAAAGCAAGCAAAAACCCGTTTACATCAGGCTAATTTAAACCTGAATAATACCCTAATGTTTTATTCAAGGTTTCCATCTCTATCACCGATTACCGAAACTCATGCCTGAAAGCTGCATCCTGATTGCCATTGGAGCACTAGTAGGAGTGATCATTTTTGCTTCTGATCACAAATCTCCCCCGGTGATGAACACAAGCATTTACTTCTTGTATCTCCTTCCACCCATTGTCCTGGAGGAGGGTTATTTCATGCCAACTCGCCCATTTTTTGAAAACTTTGGGTCCATCCTGTGGTGGTCTGTGCTGGGATCTCTGATAAACTCATTTGGGATTGGCCTCTCCCTCTATGGAGTCTGCCAGATCGAAGCCTTTGGCCTGACTGACCTGAACCTGCTGCAGAACCTGCTCTTTGGCAGCATGATTTCAGCTGTGGATCCTGCGGCAGCTCTGGTAGTTTTTGAAGAAGCCTCTGTTAATGAGCAGCTTTACATGATGATCTTCGGAGAGTCATTGCTAAATGATGGCATAACTGTGGTGAGTTTCTTTCCACTCATTGTCTTCTCCTCTTTGGGCTCTTGTGGTTTGTAGGATTATTTGGGACAGGACTAACTCTAAGGACATCCTAGATCCATTATTTATTTCATGGATACTCCATTACACATGGGTAGTTTTAATATATGTAAAGATTATATTTTAAATTATCTCTTCTGAAAACATAGTGTTTTAGAGCTGCTGGAAGAAGGAAGCAGACGCATGCACATTAGACATCACATCTTACTCTTGCATTCACTGAAGTGAAAGGACAAGCTATAGCTGATTTTGCTGGTAGGATCAGTGTAAGACCTAGAAATGTTCTTGACCTCGTGCAAGCAAACGAACAGAAATTTCTGCTCTGGAAAGACTGAAGGCAGCAGTGGTAGCAATTGAGGAGACTCTGCCTTGTCCCATGCCTTAGATAGCCTTCTGCAAAAGTCTATGTACAACCTCAGGCTCTCTGTGAACAACCTCTGGAGGCTGCACTTCTTCATCTAGATGCTTCTAGGAAGTTCCCTGGAGACCTTAGACAGGAATTAGAGCTACAAAGATGATGAAGGGACTGGAACATCTCTCTTATGAGGCAAAGCTGAGAGACCTGGGGCTGTTTAGCCTGCAGAAGAGAAGCCTGAGAGGGGATCTGATGAATGTTTACAAGTATCTGAAGGGTGGGTGTCAAGGAGAAGGGGCCAGGCTCTTGTCAGTGGTGCCCTGTGATAGGATGAGAGGTGATGATAACAAGGTGACACACGGGAAGTTCCACCGCAACATGAGGAAAAACTTTCCTGTGAGGGTGACAGAGCCTGGAACAGGCTGCCCAGAGAGGCTGTGGAGTCTCTTGCTCTGGAGACTTTCCAGCCCCACCTGGATTTGTTCCTGTGTGGCCTGCCCTGGGTGACCCTGCTCTGGCAAGGGGTTGGACTCGATGATCTCCAGAGGTCCCTTCCATCCCTACCATTCTATGATTCTATGAATTCCAAAAGCCATTAATAACTTTGCATAACTCTTTTTATATTCATTAAAAAAAATTTGACATCTGACAAATGTTCACATCTCTTGTCTGTCTTAATTCAGGTGTCCGGAAACAATTCTATGGAATAAGAGATATTTTTTTGTTGGTTTTTGTTTTGGGTTTGTTTGGGGTTTTTGTATTGTTTTGTTTTAATAAGGAAAGAGTATTTCTACAGACCTCCTTTCTCATTAGTTCTAGTAAAACTTGGAGCAACCTGTAAACGACAACTAACAAAACCATTTATAACATGCATGTTTTCCAAGGGCAGAATTTCAAGCAGGAAATTCATTGCTCAGAAACCAACAGGACTGCTCACGTGCTGCAAGTTAACTGCAGGTTAAGGATTGTGCTAGATAAGATCTTTACAGAATTTAAATCACAGGAATCTAAAATACATAAAAACTATTCCGATACTGGTAGACATGTGGTACTGCTCAACCTGGACTTGTAAAATCTGTACAGAGTTCATTGCTGAAAAGCTTCATGGGAGAAGTACAGTTTATGAGTAATGCAGAAAAGAAAAAAAGTGAAGTAATTTCTTGCAGTCACAGCCTACTGATCATAAATCCTTCCTTTTTGGTGAATCAAAGATGTAGGGTTGATGTAGAACTAAAGAACAAATGTTATTTAACTTTGCATGCAAACTATTTATGTGTTATAGTGCAACAAGAAATCCCCAATGCATCTATTACTTTCACTTTTTTTTTTTGTTCCCTCAAAAGCAGTCTTCAAAATGTAACATCTCTTCCTCATTCTGGAAGAGCTTCTTTCATCCTTTTTTTGGACCAGCTCTTTACCTTGCCTTCCTTTGCTCCCAGATGTTATTCACGATGTGGGTCCAACTCACAATGGTATTTACATGAGCTTTCAGTAGGGATCCTATTATACTGTAAATGTGCATTAACCTTGTGAAAGCCTTTAAAGACAGTGGTATTTAGGTGTTACTCAGCAGCACTAGGTGTGTTAGCCAAAGATATGAAAGAGTTGTACATGCAAGTGTTGTCTACACCACTCAACAATGTGGTCACCTTACAAACCTTTATCACCAGTCCCTTACAAGGATTATGGAGGGACTGGAACGCACGCCTTAGGAGGAAAGGCTGAGACACCTGGGGCTCTTTAGTCTGGAGAAGAGAAGACAGAGAGGGGATTTGATAAATGTTTATAAATATCTGAGGGCTGAGTGTCAAGAGGGAAGGGACAGTCTCTTCTCACTCATGCCCTGTCCAGGACAAGGGGGAATGGATATAAGCTGGAGCACAAGAGGTTCCACCTTAACATGAGGAAGAGCTTCTTTACTGTAAGGGTCCCAGAGCACTGGAACGGGCACTCCAGAGAGGTTGTGGAGTCTCCTCCGGACACTTTCAAAACCCACCTGGATGTGTTCCTGTGTGACCTGTGCTGCATTTTATGAGCCTGCTCTGGCAGGGGGGTTGGACTTGAAGACCTCCAAGGTCCCTTCCAACCCCTGACATCCTGTGTGTGATCTTTGTGGCTCTTCTCACAGCAGCTATGCTGCAATCAGTTTTTCCAGCTCCTGCTGATGCATCTTTGCACTACCCACCTCTCATTCATTTCCTGGCCATTCAGGTTTTCCAGATATCTACCTGGCTTCATATTTGATAAAACTGAAGAGTTTGTCAACTGGAATAAGCCCAACAGGTGGCTTGCTCCTCTCTAATACACCACTTGCTTTTTAAAAGACTTTAAAAACGTTTATCCCAGGTGTCTTATCTTGCTATTTCCTCCCTGTTTCACTCTTAACAGTTTCGTTTGAGTTAACTCTAGGAGTTTAAAAAGATAATACCACCAAGATATATTAAGCATACATATTTTTTCATTGTCTAAGTCCAAATATCCCCTAGTTCTCTCCAGTCTGCTTATCAGCTGGAACTGTTTTTTCCCCAGCAGGAAAAACTGGTATGGATTTTGCTGAACTTGTTAATACATTTGAGGCAACAATAGCTCCCTCTCCTATATTTTAGTTCAATTTCCTGGTATTTAAAAAAAAAAAAAAGCACTAGAATCATGATTTAGGAGTTGTGCCTTTGACTTAATGGACTGGGATAAAAGTGAATAATTCACCCTTCTTACCCATTTGTACCTTTTCCCATTCTTCTCAGTAGAGCCATGGCCATGGATAGGACAAGATCCAGGTTCCATTAATTTCTTCTTCACCCAGTTTCTTCTGAATAGATTGCTTGCATCAGAATAGCAGAGACAGCAACAGGGGTGGTCCTGACATGTTTCATACATTAGGGAAGTGTCAAAGCTCTGTTAAAAACAGTGACATTGGTAAATCCAGCACAAACTTCATTCAAACCTGAGCACAGGTGGAGGACCCTGATTTTGATGCAAAGTATTTAAAGCATCTGAAGCTCTTCTCCTGACTACACACAGACTATGTCTGTCTCAACAGGAACCGAGCACCTCTGTGCACCAGGAAATGGAATATTTCCCATGTCTTACTTCATCTCTCAGACTTGATTTTAGGAACACTGAGAACAACTAAACATCATGATAAAATGGCAGTGACTACTTTCTCTAACAGTGCTGCCCTCTCTTCTTTGTATGCAGTAGCAGAGCAGCTAGATAAATCTACTGCATGATGGGGACCCAAGGAAAATTAATTTATTTATTTGAGAGGATTTGAATTTACCTTTCTGATGTCACTAAGGCTTTGACCACTGGGATGCATGCATGCTAGGAAGGAGGACAGAGATATTCTCATTTCCTGCTATTGAAGTTAACTGTGTTTAGAGCAAAATGAAATGCACGTGGTCAGAAAGAGTTATCAGGGTGGAAAGAAAGAGTTATCAAGGCGGACTGTGCTGGTGCTTAAGGCATTCACTTGAAAGCCATTTTCCTAATGCTTCTGATGTGGATGGTATGTACAATGTTGGTATCATATAGACAGATGAAGCAGGGACCAGTCCCCAGGAAGATCCCCTGTGGGCAACAGCATCATTCTCTCTTCTTCTCCCTGGCTCTAACAGCTATCCAGTGGTACACCACTACATAGTAATGTCCCCTCCAAAAACCCCAAAGTGTGACATTCTTAGAGCTGTTGAATGAGGCCAGCTGACAGTCCATCCCTTCTTTTTGAGTGAACAAAGGCATCCTAAGCTGATTCAGCCTTTCCCACCATATAAAGAATTACAGTACTCCATTGCCAGTAGTACTCAATATGTTCTGGTTGGTTGAAGCAGTGAAGGTTGGGGGCAGACTTGGCTGCAGTGACCATGAGATAGTGGAGTTCAGAATATTGTGTGGTAGGAAGAGGATACCAAGCGGGATCACAACCCTGGACTTCAACAAGGCCAGCTTTGACCTTTTCAAGAAATTGCTAGGGAGAATCCCACGGGATGGAGTACTAGAAGGTAAAGGGGCCCAAGACAGTTGGACTATTTTTGAGGACCATTTTTTCAAAGCTCAGGATTAGAACATCCCAGCGGATAAGAAATCAAGAAAGGGGGCCAGGAGACCCGCATGGTTAAGCAGGGAACTGGATGGGCAAAATCAAGTGGAAGAGGAGGGTCTATAGATCCTGGAAGGAGGGGATGGCCACTTGGGCCAAATATAAGACTGTTGTCAGAGAATGTAGGGAGGCAACTAGGAAAGCTAAAGCTTCCTTGGAGTTAAACCTAGCGAGGGAGGTCAAGGACAACAAAAAAGGCTTCTTCAAATACATTGCAGATAAAACTAACAATAGAGGCAATGTAGGCCTGATGTTGAATGAGGCGGGTGCCCTGGTGACAGAGGATATGGAGAAGGAGGAGTTACTGAATGGTGCCTTTGCATAGTCTATACTACTGGTGACTGTCAGTCCCAGTAGTATGAGATCACAGAGAAAGTCAGGATAAAAGATGAGTTTTGCTTAGTTGATGAGGACTGGGTTAAGGATCAGCTGAGCAATCTGAATGTACATAAATCCATGGGCCTTGATGGGATGTGCCTGTGGGTGCTGAGGGAGCTGGCAGAAGTCATTGCTAGACCACTCTCCGTCATCTTAAGTAAGTTGTGGAGAACAGGAGAGGTGCCTGAGGACTGGAGGAAAGCAAATGTCACTCCAATCTTCAAAAAGGGCAAGAAGGAGGACCTGGGTAACTAGAGACTGGTCAGCCTCACCTCCATCCCTGGAAAGGTGGTGGAATAACTTATTCTTGGCGCTGTCTCTGGGCATATCAAGGATAAGAGGGTCATCAGAAGCAGTTAGTGTGGTTTTGCCAAGGGGAAGTCATGTTTGACCAATCTGATAGCCTTCTATGAAGATGTAACCAGGTGGATGGATGATGGTAGTGCAATGGATGTGGTTTATCTGGATTTCAGTAAAGCATTGGACACTATCTCCCACAGCATCCTCGCAGCTAAACCGAGAAAGTGTGGTGTGGACGATCATCTAGTGAGATGGATTGTTAACTGGTTGAAGGAAAGAAGTCAGAGAGTTGTGGTCAGTGTGGTAGGGTCTAGCTGGAGGCCTGTATCTAGTGGAGTCCCTAGGGGGTTAGTACTGGGGTCAGTACTATTCAACATATCATCAGTGACCTGGATGAGGGCACAGAGTGCATTGTCAGCAGGTTTGCTGATGACACAAAGCTGGGAGGAGTGGCTGACCCACCAGCAGGCTGTGCTGCCATCCAGAGAAACCTAGACAGGCTGGAGATTTGGTCAGGGAGCAACTGAATGAAATACAACACGGGCAAGTGTAGAGCCTGGCATCTGGGGAAGAACAACCCCAGGTACCAGTATAGTGTTGGGGACTGACCTGTTGGAGAGCAGAGTAGGGGAAAGGGACCTGGGGGTCCTGGTTGACAGCAGGAGCCAGCAATGTGTCTTTGTTGGCCAGGAAGGCCAATGGCATCCCGGGGTGTATTAGAAGGGTTAGAAGGTCAAGAGAGATTCTCCTCCCCCTCTACTCTGAGGGTGAGGCCACATCTGGAATATTGTGTCCAGTTCTGGGCCCCTCAGCTCAAGAAGGATGGGGAACTGGTCAAAAGAGTCCAGTGCAGACCCACAAAGATGACTAAGAGAGTGGAACATCTCCCTGCTGAGGAAAAGCCGAGGGGGCTGGGGCTCTTTAGCTTGGAGGAGACTGAGGGGTGACCTCATGAATGTTTATAAACATGTAAAGGTCAAGTGTCAGGAGGATGGAGCCAGGCTCTGCTCAGTGATGTCCAATGACAGGACAAGGGGCAGTGGGTGCCAGATGGAACAGAGGAGGTTCCATGGAAATGTAAGGAGAAACTTTTTCATGGTGAGGGTGACAGAGCCTCTCCCAGGCTGCCCAGGGAGGGTGTGGAATCTCCTTCTCTGGAGACATTCTAAACCCACCTGGATGTGTTCCTGTGTGACCTGCTCTAGGTGATCCTGCTCTGGCAGGGGACTTGGACTCCATGATCTTTCGATGTCCCTTCCAAACACTGAGATTGAAAGGACTGACTGTGTGAGTTACAGAGTGACAAAGGACAGGAAATCGGTAATATATCTAGTAAGGAAGAATTTCATACCATCCCAAGAACAATAAGGGACCTGAGTAGGAGGGAAGCCCTCTAAATGCTAAATTAAATCTTGTCCTCAATTAGCTAAATGCTGGTTTGTTTTGCTTTTCTGGTGGTAAGGTGTAGAGTTACTCATTATTCTTTGCATAGCAATGTCTGAAGCACAGTAAGACTTGCCACAGCTCTCCTCACTCCCTTTATTTTAGGCTGACTTTACTAGGCCTTTAAAAGTTGGACTGGGGTACACTTTTTATTATCCTTTAGCAAGGAGACAGTCTGGCTTCCTCTTCTCTCCAATTTTTACCTACTCTGGTTTTACTTTGATAATAATGCATGGGAAGGTGCTTTATAAATCTATGTTAACTTCTCTTAAATAGGCCATGCCTAGACTGCTTGCTGGAGACCTCAAGAAAGCAAGGGACTCCAGGGGACTGCAAGGAGGTTTGGCTATTACGCATCGGCCTTGTACTTAGTGTAGCATCCAAATATTAAAATATAGGTGGGAATGCGTGGAAAAACAGAAAACCTTCCAAATTTTGTCTGTAACTTATGCTGAAAGTGGTTTTAAAGCCCACTGTATGTTGCCTCTTGTGGTTTTTATGTACAAAAAAGCATTCAGTTGTGCCTTGTGATAGGATAAGAGGCAATGGTAGTAAGCTGAAACACAGGAAGTTCCACCTCAACATGAGGAAAAACTTCCCTGTGAGAGTGACAGAGCCCGGAACAGGCTGCCCAGTGAGGCTGTGGAGTCACCTTCTCTGGAGACTTTCCAGACCTGCCTGGATCTGTTCCTGGGTGGCCTGCCCTGGGTGATCCTGCTCTGGCAGGGGGGTTGGACTCGATGATGTCCAGAGGTCCCTTCCAACCCCCACCATTCTGTGATTCTGTGAACCCCCAACATTCTGTGATTCTGTGATTTACTGGCATAAACACCACAATGTGACTTGGATGAGCAGCAGTTACCTGCTGCCTTACTTGTATGATGCAATGCAGGATGTGTGTTACAAAAACATGGAAATTCTGTCATCTTTCCACATTTCCCATTTTAATGCCAGTTCAGTCTTATCATATAGACACATATGGAACTAGAAAAAGAGAAAAACAAAGTAATTTACTGAGGATAATTTGCTTTATTCATAAGTTAGCATGGATTTATGCCTTGGTATAATTTATAAAGAATCACAGGTCTTAGGAAGAGGTTGAATTCTGCAATAGAGGAGGAACAGAGAAAAAACAGGCTTTGTAATTAAAATCTATATGGTAAGTACAGTAAAGCTTGCTTACTGTAGAGAGATGAACTCTCTTTTCCTTATCTGCCACTGAAGAGCCTCTTTTCATGTGTAGTCATAAGGAAAAAGCAGCTCTGGGTATTTTTCTCACATGAAACTTTTTGTTGTGCTTTGTCTGTCCTGCAGAAATATTAGCAATGAGCCTCCTGGAGAACAGCTGTGTGACAGCTCAAGGTCATATGCACCCAGCCGCAATTTAAGTTTAGATAGTAGCTGGGGACTAATTATTATGCTAATGAGATTGACTCTTCTACCTGCAAATATCTGCTTTAATCTTCTTAATGGCCTTTTGGAATTAACTATATGAAGAAGACCAAAGAGAACCAGATAAGGCAAATGATTTTGGTCCATTTTGCATTTTTGAGCTAATGTTTTGGTGCAACAGCTTTGGAGAGCTGGTATCCTCACATATTCCCCAAATTGTCTCAAAAACTGAAAGGTGACTTTCACATGTTACACACTCCCTGTAAACAGAACTGACAGGACTTAATGTGAACTGACTGTCAACAACCTCTAACGTCTTTTTATTACTACAGCACTCATTACTGTGGAAACTTTCTTAGTTTCTAATATTCCACTAGTCTTAGTGGAATATATGGAAGATTATTTTATTTTTTATTTTGTCATTCCAAGCTTTCTACTCAAAATATATGTGTGAAGGTTTTTAGGCCATTTAGAGTGCCACAGATTTTGGTTCCCACTTTGAAACTGACACAGAGTTTCTGGGAAGGTTAAGTGGCATCAAGCCCCAAACATAGGACAGAAAGACTGTAATTATCTAACTAGAGACAATATCAAACTGAGACTACCATTTGCCTTTCCTTTCCTTTCCTTTCCTTTCCTTTCCTTTCCTTTCCTTTCCTTTCCTTTCCTTTCCTTTCCTTTCCTTTCC
>JANHFX010004701.1:0-18366 GCA_027560015.1 Chloroceryle amazona
GAGGCCGCGCTGCGGGACCGTCCCCCCGGGGCCTCGAAGCTCCGCGGGGGCCCCTTTGCCACCCGCAAATCCGGGGGTCCGGGAACACGGGCTCCCGGCGCCGCCGCTCCGCACCCCGCAGCCTCTCTGGCAGCTGTGGGGCTCCGCCGGCCCTGGCTGCCTCCGTTTGTAGCGTGTGGCGTGATGTATAGCTCCTTTTCTGTGTAAAATCCGAGACAGGTAGAGGGAAAGGTGAAATAAAGGCTACTTACTAGTTCCACTTTGTCGGCTTCATCTAGTTCTCCGAACAAGTGTCTAGCGAGAGAGAACCGGGCATTTTAAGTAAGACTCAATGGTCTTTGCAGACGTCGAGAAAAGGTTATTACTGCTTTTGCAATCCAGACTGAGACTTTCCTTTTATATCATCAGGCAGAAAATTCATCGTTTTGGTTTGAGCTGATAGTAAAGCCAAGCTGAGCAGACCCGTGAGCTTTAATGTGCGCCAGCCAGGAATGGGAATTCCTGCTCTTAAAAAGACACACTTTTCTCTGCAATGAGAAACTTGACTTTTAGCAAATAGGACGTGCCAGATCCACAGCTGATGGATGCCCGGTGCAGTCTGTGCGAGCACATTATGATTTGTTTGTTTCCCCGCGTGCGGCGCTGGTGTGGGTGGCGGGGACTGGCTGGGTGTCCCCTCTGTGGAACTGGGAGGTGTTCAAATAACAAGGTGCTCACAACACAGATACCTCATACTGCCTACAAGAGCAGGCAAGGCTGAAGAGATCCAAGTCCTTATGTTTTGCAGGATGAGGTTGTGAGGGTAACAATTATTTCAGTGCCTCACGTATGCACACACTGGTGGGGGTCTTGCCCTGGGCGGGGGGGGGGAATGTTCCCTGGGGCTCTCCCTTACCCGATGCAGCACAGGCCTGTAGCCAGAGGGGCCACGAGAACCACTGTTCTCAGCACTGGCCCCTGACTTTGTGCAACGCACTACTGGCTGCCTCTAGCTGGTGGCTGCAGGTGTCACGAGCCTCCCAAAACGTGGGGCGCCTGTAGGTGCAGTTCTTGCCAACTGGAGTTGCTGGGGAAGTATGTGAAGGGCTGCAGGTGCTCTAAAAAAAAAAAAAAGAACTCAGAGGGATCCAAAATTGCAGAATTAAATGATGCTTTGGCCTTGTACCAGCTCCTAAAATGGGGAGGAGGGGGAAGCCTTGGACAAGTCACAAGAAGTCCTCAACGATTCTGTGTTCATATAAGAGGTTAAATCACGATGTGGTCAGTAGTGGACAAAATTAATCCTGTAATTGAAAGCTGGATCTTAATCCATATGCACACGAGACAGAATTGTACGGGCAATAGCCTGTCTAACATCCACAACCCCTTTGAATATTTTTTGGCCAAAAATACCTTGAAACCTGGTTATTTCCAGTAGCCTGATCTCCCCTTCTGTCTCTAAGAGCCACATGTTGTGCATCACCAGCCTGGGCAGAGCTGCTGGCAGTGCTGCCCAGGCCCCCTGAGGAGAGCTCTGGCAAGGCAAGAAATGCACGTTTTTCCCTCTTTCTCCCCCTCAACATGATTCAGTTTCGTGTGTGCCATGTTGCTCTCTTTGGCCCTGTCTCCCTCTTTCCTGGCACAAAGGTGCTGTGAAAGAAGTCTTGGTGCCATTGGGGTGCTGAAGAGCGGTCCGCTTCTTGTCCCTGGCATCGCAAGTGGTACCCTCACAGACTTCCCCAGCTCCCAGCGCTTGAAGGGAGGGGATGGAGGAAAGTCTGGAGTTACGCTGGGGGCCTTTCTGGGGCTCCTTCACTCCCCTCTCACAGCTTAACGGCTGCTTGTGCTTCCAGGCTGCGTAAACAGCAGTGGTTCTGCGCGGCGTTACCGACAGCAAGTTTTACTGCCCGAGTTGCGCTGCGAGTGCAGCGCTGTTGTGTCTGGGGTCCCCGTGCCTGAGCAGTCGGTTCTCTTGCGCCGTAGCCCTTTGTGGCCTTGGGTCTGTGTCGTGCTGGACAATTTTCAAATCTGTCCTGATGTGAAAACGTTTTCTCCAGATATATTTGATGGGACCTGCCAAAAGTGCTGAGAGCATATAGGAAGTTAATTAAGTGTCCTGAAGTTCAGATTTGTGGCCATCCCTTTCTTCCTGTGCCAGGCTTCCTCTGGGTTTGAGAGATGGTTATTCCATAGGTCTCCTGTGAAGGTTTTGGAATGACCCTGGAGTAACTTTCCAAGTACTAGGAGCCGCCATTTAGGGCCATGCTTTTCCAGAGAGTGTTTTGCCTGGTGGACTGAGCTCTTCTGAAAACTCAACCACTCATTCAGTGCCTGGAGAGCAGAAGTGATGTTCAGAGTCTGGTTCAACTGGTGGAGTAGTTGCTCGGAAGATCTTGCAGTGGAATGTGGTCCAACTTCCACTAGGTTCAGCACCAGCCTTGAGTCTGACCATGCTGTAGAGCAAGGCAGCAATCACTGGGCTGGTGCAGGAGATCCAGAAAGTTTGTGTAGTCTCACTTAAACCAAACATTTCTCCATGCTGTGGAGCTTCTTCCTGAGAGTGGCTGGAAGCCAGGACAGAGGAGCTTGGGGTCTGCAGGGGACCAAGGACACAGAACCTCCACGGTGAAGGGGGCAACATCAAATACATCATCTGAGCTTGCAAGTGTCTGGCTCTCCATTCCCTGCCTGAGCCTGGGTGTTGAGAGGCAGCAGAGATGGTCAGACGCAGCATTTCCTCTCCACATGGCTGCAGGGGTAGGCTCTCCAGAGCCAATCTCAGCTGCGCTGCGTCTCTCCTGTAGCTGGGGACGAGCTTTCCTGCTGTCAGCATTAATCTGTGCTTTCGGAGCCAGTGACCCTGCCCTGAAAATGGTAAAGTTTCTTGGGGAAGGAAAAGTGCCCCTCCCCCCAATCACTCTGGTTAAAAAACCCCAGGCAAACATTATTTCTGTTATTATTCATCAGACCTGTTCGCTCCAAATTAATATGCTGAACTCGGTTTCTAGTGTTGTGTTTGTCCTTGATTTTCTATTCTTTCTTCTGCCATAGGGAGGAACACCACAGGAAGAGTTGTGCCATGGTGTGATGGTTCTTCTGGCTCCAGCTTGGAGCCAGAGAGCATAAAGACAAACAGCAAAATTGTTAGGAAAAAAGGACATAAGGCTTCAAAAACAGGGGGTTAGTATCTTTTTTTTTTCCCCCCCTGGATTTGATGTTATTTATTAGCAGAACCTTTAGCCCATTTTTAGCTTTCTTCCCGTTTTTATGACCAGAAAAGTACTTTCTGGGACTTGGGCAAACACCAAGCTGCAGCTCCTTGAGCTGCCTGGGTGTCAGAGCATAGCGTGTGCCTCTGCCCCAGCAAACTGCACAGTGCATCAGCAGAAGACAGCAGTGAAGTTCTTTCATCTTTCAGAAAATTGTCAGCTTCAGAATCTTTCTTTTTTCCCTAGTCCATGGGAATTTTCTGTGCCTGACTATAAATTTGAATCAGAAAATGTAGACACTTGAATCTTGTCCCAGGGCTTTTGAGAAGAAGCCTGTACAGCAGAGATCTGCACAGGCTTCAGTTTTCACAGCTGTGCGCTGTTGTTTGGATTAGAATCCGAAGGAGGGATATTTTGAAAATTTTACGTCGGTCCTCTTGATAGTTTGTCTGAAAGGGCCTATTGAGCTGGGTTCCGCGTGTCTGAGAAAATCCTGCTAGAAAAGATGCCTTCGATTCCTCCTGCTCAAAGGAGCTGCTGGAGGGACGTGCCGTGCTGTTACAGAGCGCCGCGTGGCTAGCCTCTGGCAAGCAATGAAGAGCGAGCCCAGCAGTGGCTCCTGGGACACCTGAAAGCCAGTGACCCTCCTGCTGAGGACAGGGCACTGACCTGCCCCCTTCGTGGGCCAGGCTGCTCTGGGAACTGTGGGTTTGTGGCCCTGGCTCCCCCGTGTGCCACATGGCCACCAGCAAAGCTGCCTGTTGGGGTAGGTGGTGGGGGTGAGGTGGGAAGCAGAGCCCTCTCTGTTGCATTCTTCTTGGTGGAGCATCCACGCCAGGGTCTGCAGAAGGGTTGCTGTTTCCTGCGAGACTGGACAGTTCTCTGATAAATGCGTGTTAAATCACTCAGATCTAAGAACGCAATCTATCTCCATGCCTTCGAATACATGAACTTTTACCTTGCCACTGGAGGTGGCCGTGTAACTTTTCAGTGGTTTATAAGGAATGTTAGGAATTATTCGTCTGTGAGCGACTGCTTCGTTTCGATCGGGTCTTTGTAGGATCTTTTTTTTTTTTTTTCAGTAAAGAGCCTGAAGCTTGGTCTTGGGATGTGTAAGGTTTTTGAAGGGCAACAATTTAATACTGTACCTCTAAAATACACAGTTGCCACAGAAGGAAGACTTGCACAGTGTGAAAGGCTGCAGGAGTTGAGGTAGGTCCTTTACCTACAGATCACTGTTGCAGTATTTAGTTCGTTCCTGTATCTTTGAGATTGCATGGGGGTCCTCGCACCTCCCCTTGGCAATCCCACAGCTTCTGGCTGTGCCAACAGGACATGGGCTTCCACCAAGTCATCCCGCTGCAAAGACTCTGGATGTTGTTGTCCTCAACAGTGACAGAGGCCACATCATTTCCTTGTGGTGTCCAGTGGGCACAGGGTCTGCAGAGGTGACGGGCAGCCTTTCTGTGCATCACAGTGAGCCTGGGACCAGCCTCTAAGAGAGCAAGGTGACTGCTGTTTGTAGTTGGGGGTGATGAAAAGTTCTGGCACTTCAGGATGATGAAAAAAATATTCGCTGAAGTTCTAGTTGCTGCTTAATTGTTCCTTTCCAAAAACAACTCTCCCACATCCTTCTCACAGTTAAAACGCTCCCAAGTTTCAGGCTGCAGTGGGGGTGGACCTCATCGCCCTTAAGGGGAGTCACGTTTGAAGCAGTTGTGTGCAGCAAGCACAAGCTGAAATGAGTGTGGCGAGACCTTCGCCTGCAAACAGCCATCCAGGGCTGCAGTTTACGGGTTTCACGCCCGTGGCTGGACAAGCTCCCAGTGGTTTTCTGAGCCTGGGACTGGGCTGCAGCAGGTCAGAGCAGGGGTCCAGCTCTGTGGGGCAGCGAGGTCTGTACAGTTGAAGGTATCTGGGGACATTTGTCAGAAAGGCAGAACCTAAGGAGACTTCGGGCTAGTGCAGAATGCTTTGCAGAGAAGTATGTAGAGGTGCTGGTGATAGGAGGAGCAGGTTGGCAGCTGGGGACCAGAATGGTCCAAGAGCAGTCCAGGGTCAGGCGGAGCCAGGGAACCCCATCTGCAAAACCAGGCCACTTCTGACTGGTTTAAATTATTTTCAGAGGACATCTATATTGGGTTTTTTTCTCAGGTTAGGATTTTTATTTCTCAGCATCAGAAGATACTGATGCTGCTTACATGGTATTAGAAAAATACCCGCACGCAGTGAGTGGGTGGCATCGACCAGGGAAATGCCCAAGCCTTCTGTGTTTGAAGTTTACTGCACCAGGTCTGGAAGTTTAGAGCCTGACCTTTTGCTGCGCTGTCTCGGTCTGAGGCTGTTCTTGCAGGGTGCGGAGCTTTCCAAGATAAACCGAGTGATTGTGGTTTGGCATTTAAATCACTAATGTTGCATCAAGCTGGAGAATTTCAGAAGCCATTATTGTCTAGAGAGATGTCGTTTTGTTGGGGGATAAACTTTGCCCCTGTCTATATGTGGGTCTTTTTTTTTGGTGCAAATTCATATCTTGAGAAAGTTGCTATAAATCTGAATGCCATTGCTCATGCCAGTGGAGTCACTTTGCGTTTCTTTTACTCTGGGAAGAAACTAAACGTGTTTTTAAGAGTCCAAATCTTATCTGATGTTTCTTTTCTTCCTTTTTTTTTTACTTAAAGAGCACATCTGTGTGACAAACTGTAATGTTTGAGAGCTGAGCTGAACGTTTCTGTGTGACTCTTTGGCAAAGATGTGTTGTTGAAGTCATTCTGGCCTAGGCCCTACCGCTGTGTGGTAAGGGGCTGCTATGTGCCCGACGGAAGAATGTCTGCGTGGGTTTTTTAGTTTTTAAACAGCTTTCTGAGAGGTTTTTAGATCCGGTCTCCCTACTGAGCACCACAGTGTGATACAAACCTGCATAAAATCAGTCTGAAACATTTGCTTTAAAGTGACCAAGTCCTTACTGTAGCTTTGGAGGAGATGTTGGAGGCCAGCCACCTGTCATGCCACCCAGTGCCTTCAGTTGCTTGCCTGCCTCTATAGACCTGACCGGGAGGTCGCGGGCTCCATAGCGAGCCCTTGCACTGCAGACGCTGTGCAGCCATTTACTGCAGGGGTTGCTTGTCCCGCACGGTGGTTTACTGCACCCCATGTACAGGTCCAGGATTTGCTCCTGGAGGTCAAAAGGGAATGTGGTTTTTCTAGCTAATCATAGTCTCTTGAAAACTAAGTGGAAGTAAAATAAAGCAAAGAGAAAGCGCGTGGGGTCTGGCCAGGGCTCAGTAATGTGTGACTCAACTCGTCCAATCCAGTGTTCTATCTCAGACTTGATTTTATTGAACTTCCGTGGGATTTTTGAGTCTTACCCTGTGTAGCTTAACTGAGCTTTCATTGGGCTGTTGTTTGTTGTGGGTTTCTCTTTTCTCAAGTCAGTGCGCCAATGTAAAGAATTATTTTAAACAGTGGATGTGAGATGGCTTAAAAAAAGTAGTGGTTGTTACATACAGCTGACTTAATTAGAGATGCTCCACTGGAAGGTAACAGGGGAGGGTCTAATGGGCAGTGTGCTCACTTACAGCGGGCATATTTACAACGCTCTGGATGATATCTCCATTCCTGGGCAGCGTGTGGTGCTGGAGGGATGTGTCTTCCTCCTCTGGCCCATCTGGCACAGCTCGGCAGGATGTTCACCAGTATCATCTAAGGTTGTGCTTCAGCCTTCTGCAGCCTGCAAATGTGTTGCCAGTGCTCTGCCTCTTTGTGCAGGAATCGAACTGGTTTGTTTTTGTTGACCGTTCTTCACTTACCAGAGGAAATAAGTTGTTTAGACAACGTGTGGGGATTAGCTGTGTATTGAATGACCACAGTAAACCCGTAATTAATTCTTTTCAAAATGTACCCTGTGCTCTCTGTGTGGATTTTATGGAGTCTTCTGGAAAAGAAAATATTTTTTCTGTTTAAAAAGCATTTCCTACCCAGTGATTAGTTGTAAAAGAAACAGCTCAAAAGTATTTCCTGGCCGAAGGAAAGGATTGGTACGTACTTTTAGTTTGCCACTGTGGTTAACGTCACTATGTGTTTTTCTAGCACTACCTCAGTTTTTCTCTGGTTTGTGTACGTAGTGTTAATAAACACAGATACCGAAATAACAGGATGCATGAGCTGGCCGGTTTGATCTTTGCTTTTCTTTCGCTAACAGCGGTGCTGGGATTTTGCAAAGGGTAATAATCCAAGGATTCAGGCTTGGCTTTGCTCCTGTTGGAAATCACTGCTAAAATACCGATGACTTTGCTGCTGGATCGGGGGCCTGAGGGTTGTGACTTGGGTTTCTTCCTTTTCCTTTCTAAACAGCCAGATCAGCAGGCAAAGTACATCCCCCGTGCACTGAAGGAGGTGAGCGGGGAGGTCCGTGCGCCGGCAGGAGCGCTGTGCGTGGGGTGTGCAGCACACAGGGCTGGGGTTTGCCATGAGGCGTGTTTCCGAGCACGGCCAGTGACAGATGGGTTTGGGTGACCAGCTTTGGCCTTGAGAAGGAAAAGCGTAGGGTTTCTTTGGGCTTCTGAACCCGGGTAGTGAACAGCTGCTAGCAGTACTAGCTGACGTGCGGCTGCTGGTTTGCAGAGCTTTGAAGATGATTTTTATGCTGTCACAGGCCAGCAAGGGAAAGTTGGGGTTTGCAATGCTGGCGTTTCCAGAACATGAGAAACCATAGGTGGCAGACACGGGTGTCCTCGGGATTTCTGTTCAGCCTGCCCCCTAAGGCAGAGTTTTGCAGTTTCACATCGTTTTGCTGTCGTACGGTACGGCAGCGTCTGCTTAACCCTTGTCTGATTGCCTTGCTGCTTCCTGGCAGAGCTCTTTGCCTGCTCTCAACTCAGTATCACTTGAGCCTGACCCTCATCATCTGTGATTACTGTAGTGCCTCATTTTCTATAGACAGGTGATGACGTGTGATTTTCTGCCTTAAATTGCTGTAGTTGCCTTTTTTTTTTTGAAGTTGGGTTTTATGTGTTACTGCTGCAGACAGCATCTACAGCTGACATGCTCAGAAAACCTGGAGGCAAATGAGAAGATTCCTAAATTTATTCATCCCTTGCACTCTTTCAGCCGTGACCGTTTCTGTACCGACAGTTGCGTTACAGCTTTGGGAGATGGGGTGAAAGCGAGAACTGTTACGGATGGTGACCTCTGCGGTACGGAGAGCCGGGCTAGACAGCCACGGTGGTTCTTTGGTCACTATGTTCTTTGGCAAAAAGAAATCTGAAATGTTTTTGAAGGCCGGGGACAGAGTGAGACCCATAAATAGATCCTGTAAACTTTCCTCCTGAGTTGCGGAACACACCTTGGTAGGTCAGACCTAAAGGCCATGAGCTGTTCATGCCGTATGTATCCATACGTGGGTGTACTGCAGTGAAACGATCACAGAACTGGAGCTAAAGCAAGCTGGAAACAGGAAAGGCGTGCCAGTTGAAATACAAGAAGAGGGGGCTTGTCCCTGATAAAGGCTCCAGTGTAACCGCTCTAGAAGCATGCACAGATTTGCAATAACAAAGCTCTCGGTTCTGCAAAGCTTCAGCCATTTGGGTGCTTTGACCCACTGCGAGTAGCCACCAGTGCCCACGGCGTGGGAAGGAAGGGCCTGGTTTCTTGCAGGACTGAGGCCTCGCAGAGCGTTCGCCGTTTCAGGGCACGCATGTCTTTGCCAGAATTGAAAACATCTTTTCTTCCATGGGCTGAGCTGGCAGGCGGCACGGAAGGCAGTCTGCTTCGTGTTTGTCAGTCCAGCCCTCGCAAGTGTATTTCTCATCTGTCATGAGCATCTGTAGGGAGTTTAATGATCTTCCACTCTCTTTCTTTTAAAATTACTTAAATATGACCATTCGGGAAGGAGCTGAATACAGCTAAATACAGCGAGGAGGGTTGAGGCTTAAGCCACCTTGGAGGTGTTGCTGGTGGCCGGCTGTGTGTTGGGATACGTGGTCTGTCCCGGGAGGTGCTGCTCAAGCATCCCCCTGCTGCAGGCCGGCCCCGGGCGGGAGTCCTGTCCTGCTGGCCCCTGCACTGTGCCGTGGGGCGCTGCCTGCCCGCTGCAGCCTTTGGGGGACACCAGCAGAGGTTTCGCCCGTGGAGCGCGTTTGTCGGGGAAACTCCGATTTCCACTGTTGCTCTGCGCTGCCATCTAAGCGGAGGATATTCAGAGGGAACAAGCAGCCTGGGACTGATGCATTTGTTAAGCCACTCCGTTCATTTTAATCCGTCTAATTTAATCTGTGATCTACATGGGCATTGATCATTTGGGGGCTTGGCTGAAACCCTGCGATCCAAGGCTGTAAATAAATCACTGGCAGTCCGTGAATGCCAGAGGGTTCCAGAAGGGTCTTCTCAGATGATTCCCGGGAGAAACTGGGATGTTTAAAAGGTTTCTCTTGTAGCTGAGGAAATACTAAAAGTTTGTAGTGACATATTTTACCATCAGAGTTTCTTTACTAGAGTTCTAGCAAGGAAATTTCTTGCATAAATTGCGGCAGCCCATTTCACTGAGTGAACACCAGGTTTGTTACTGTATGAACTTGATAATCAGTTTGTAATCCATGCATAGGCATTTCACCCCGGCCGTTTTCGGCAGAGAATAATTTCCCTTTTATTTGTTGAGGATGGGGTTGGTTTTTTTAGTGAAAACAGAACTCCCATTCACGACGGGCACAGCAAATGTAGTAAAACACTATCATAGCCAGGATTTGTTGTATGCTATGGATTTATGTCAAGAATGTTAATGATTTGTTTATGAATAAGTGAGCCTGTACTATTGTGAAACATTATCTGGCAGGACTGCTGAATGGACATTTTGAGAGCAGAGGATTCTTGAATTGAAGAAGCTGTAGATATCTGAATGACTCAAACTTTTAGTCAGAAGTAGGCTTATGAATTTTAAACAGGAATGTTTCTTTTTTCTCTTGTTTATGTACCTAGTGTTAATAAACACAGATACAGAAATATCAGTCTGCATGAGTCAGCATTATCGCTGTCTACAGCACTCATCTGGCACGTATGGTCCACTCCATAACAAGCAAAGAGGTTGTTAAGTATTTTTTGAGGGCAGTTAATCTCCTTCTAGAGGGCTTTAGTTTAAAAAATAAGGTTTTCTTCCAGAAAGCAACACAAAGCCTTAAGCAGAGCAGTGTGGTTTGCAGAGTCGGTGTGGATCAGGAAGGTACCCTGGATTTGCAGTGTCTCTCTTGGGTGTACCCCCTAGTTTAGCAGAGCCACCACTTGAGTATCCTGTCTGCCAAGATGTTGTATGGTCCCAAACACAAACCTTTCTAATGAGGGCCTGGGAAGGGATTACCACTTTCTTCTGATCCCTGTTTTCCTGGAAGGATACCTACTGATGGGTAGCGGAGGTGGTTCATTCCTGTCCCACGTGAGTCCAAAGACTGATACCTCTGCATCAGGGAGTACTTGTGAGAAGTGAAACACGGTCCCTCAAAAGAACAATTTGGGGACTAGACTGAACCTCAGCCCAGGGAACGGTTCCTTAGTTTGCCTGTTATGACTTGGACGGTCAAGGTGTGGAATCTAATCATGGGGTTATCAAATCAACTGACCAACAGCCGATGGCTAGCAGCACAAAGTGAGAGCTCTCTAACTCCAAGTCCTCAATCAAGCTACTGCGTGACTTTTTGTGCTACGTAAACATCGTAAAGTTTCAAGTAAACGTTTGCAGTATTATCTTCTGCCCCTCCTGTATTGAGTTTTATAGCTGGTGAGATGGGTGCCGATGCTATACCTGAAGAAGGGGTTGTGGATCAAGTGTGATCAGTGCATTTTTAAAAGGAGCTGAGCCTCTTGAGAGGCTGCAGGTAGAAGATGAAGTGTTTACCGCTGTGGCAGGAAGCTTTGCCATGCGGCTTTGGGGGCAGCTGAGTCCAAACCCGAGGGACTTGCGAGCTGGATCCGGGAAGCGCCGGGACGGTCGGTGTTGTGCACCCAGGCTGCTGCGTGCAGCGTGACGAAACCCGGCCCGGTAAATTACGGCTTTCTTGAAATAGCGCCTGGTAGTTTTTAATGAGATGGGCTATCAGCTCTGCATCAGTGGGTGGTTAGAATGAAGCAAGAACTGCGTTAACATGAAAACTGTGCCTGGAGGACTTCTCAGAGAAATTGCTTACGATTATTAAGTGAATATAATGGGGTAAGACAACCTGGCTTCTTTGCTGTGCTTTTTTTTTTCATACTGAGTGCAGTTTTGAAAGTTGAAACAAGTACACACAGAAAGTAATGTTCAAGTGGGAATGGCTTTGGAAGCCGTGCAGTGCTCTCTGCCTTTGAACATGGATAGGGAAGAGAGGTAAACACAATTTTTGTGGAGATGCAACTTTTCTAGCAGAATTGGATTTCCTCTAAATACGGTTTGAGTGTGTGCCAAATGGAGAAAGAGGCTGAAGCCAGAGCACTTCATGTGCCGAGCTGGAGAAGAATCTCTTCCAAATCAAATGGGCTAGGGGAAAAAATGTGCCTCATGTTGCTTGTTCCTTCTGCTGCATATGCACATGTACAGCCAAATAAATGGAAAGATAGCCACCCTCTGTGACAGTAGATGATGAAGCAGCCTTGGGGGACAGCAGGGCTGGCTACAGCTTAACCTACTGCAGGGCAGCCCAGCCCGGGAGTGTTTTCTGCTGCCTGGGCAGGTGGCGTGGGTTGGCGTGGGGAGCTCTGCCAAGTGACCACTGAGATCTAGCCCCACGTCCTGGGTGGTATTTCTTCAGTGGTGTGTCTGTTGCTTACCCTGTTTTCAGAATTGTCTCCCATTTCTTCCCCCAGATGGTCTCCTCTGAGATGATGTATCAGCAAATAAATACCTCACAAGCTGCACGGGACTCTCATTCTCCAACACATATTCAGGGAGGGAAACTGGTGGAGCTGATGAACTAATTTGTTCTCTAGGTAGATGCTTGTGCCCTTTTCCCACTCAGATACGTCCCACTCCATTAAACACTGTTAAATATTGGCAGCTTCACAGTAAACCATGTTTGTGATTTGTCTGCTGCATAAGCAGGAAAGGCAATCCCCAGTCTGCCTCAGGAGCGGCTCTGCTCTACTGGGTTGAGAATATCAGTGATAGCCACAAGAGTCTGCTAATTTCTGACTCTAATGGGGATAAGACGTGGAAGTGGAAGTGCTCATGTCATAGGGCAGGAGTTGGAACTAATCACATTTCTACAGATTCTTAGGGAAGATAGAGTTAAACCACAGCCCCATTTCATGTGCTGGTTGAAGTAGGTTCCATTTTTTTCTTTATACTAGTGATGGAATATATTAGCTTCATGGGATAGCACAGTTCTGAAATTATTTCTAACCTTTATTTCTACAAATTAATTCTGTTTAAAAATCAGTGTTTAAGCAGATGCCATATAATTGTTTTTCATTGTGCCCCAGTCAAGACCCGTGGCCACTGCTGATAGATATCTACTGCACACACTGGCCTGGCATGGACAACAGGAAAGGTTGGTAGTTTGTGTTCCTGTTTCTGCAGGGACGTGCTGTAGCTCTTCAACCTCCGATTGTCTCTGTTGTGCTTGTGGTGGTGTGGATGGCACCGAGATGCACGGGATACCCAACCTGAGCTTAGAGATGGAGCAAAGCAAGACTTGGAACTCTTCAATTGTGGTGGTTGCTGGATTGTACCCGGGAGGGACCAGGCTTTGTTGAACCATCAAAAGTCTCCTGCGCTCGCCAGCTGCTCAAAATGTGCAGACACATGTTTATCTGGCCGATTGTCTTGTAGAACTGTATAACTGGCTTGTGCAAATAGCTGTGCATGCAAAACTCCACCGATGTTATTTCAGAGGTTTTTCTGAAGTCATCTGAAAATCTGTTCCAGGCAGAGAACCTGGATCCAAAACTGAATAAAAATCAAACAAGGATACCTTCTGTTCCTAAAGGCATCTAAGAGTGAAAATAATGGAGTTGGATTAAAGGTTGGTGTGTTGAAGGGGAATTAGCGGTGATTAACTGATGTGGAGTTAAAGACCCCTCTAAAAATCTGTGACTTCAGTGAACAGCTTGCCCAGACTTGCCACTTCTGAGGTTATCTGTTTCAAGCTTTGCTTCTGAACTGAATGACATACTTTTTTGTTTGTTTCTAAATGAAAATATTTTAGTTGTGGTGGTCTCCCAAGTAACTAACCACCAACAAAAACATCTTCACAGACTTTGTTTTAAATAATGGTAACACTTGGAAAGCAGGAAAACAGCCCTCTCATCCAGCTCAGAACCACCCCCTAGAAAGTGAACTGTTCGTTCACTTTGTTCGTTCGGCTCTGACTTGCCAAGTGCAGACCTCATGGCAGAGACGTGGAGCGTTTTGTGCTGAATGTTCTTGATCAGCATGCGGGCGGAGAAGTTTTGCAGTGGGCAGTCTTGGGCATCCCAGCAGCTGTAATGAAAACTGATGGAAGTGAGTGGTGCTGAGGCAGACACCTCGTGCAGCTGTTGCGTTGCTCCCCGCATGCCGTATAGCTTCGCTGATGGGAGCTCTCCACCGTGCTTCCCTTCTGATGGTGATCCTCCACCAGAGCGGGTGGCCTCAATCATCCTAGCTCGTGGGTTGGTCTTTACTGGAACTGCGTTCTACATGATCCTTGCTTTCCAAAGGTAAGAAACTGCAGTAAGCACTAAGAGCTAGGCAGTTACTCTTCCTAGAAGTGCTTGTGGAAGAGGCCAGGAAATTTGACAGATTCCCTTGAAAACTCTTCTGTGGATTCTCCTTCCATTGCAGAATCGGGGCTGACCGACATGGAAGTGGCACTGGAGATTCAAATGGAATCTCTTTGCAGGTGAATCCATCTGCCTCGTATTTGCAGTTTACCCAGTTACTGCCATATCAGTAAATCTCCAGAATCGGGCTTTTGGTTGTTTTGGTGGTGGTGGGTTTGGTTGGTTGGTTGGTTGGTTTTTTTTCCTTTTGGCCAGAATGCCATCGCTGACATCACTTAGTTTGATTTGGAGGGTTTTTTTGCAAGAACTGTATGGCCATGATACATGCACATAACTTAGATAAGCACAGTCGAGAAGCCAGCGGTAGAGCTGCAGCGTGAAGAATTTAAAGTATAAAAAAAAAAGTGTTATAAGGCTGATAACCCTCATGCTCAGTGGTCAGAATGCAAATAACACAAGCTGCAAATCTGGGCAGAGAGACGTGCTATAAAAAGCATTATCACAAAATTAAACCGTTGAAGACACATTTTTGCATGGTAATCTCCTGGATTTATTTTGACAATTATTTAGTGGTGGTGGTGGTGGCTGTGGAAGTGGAATTTTTATCAGTCTTGGTGTAATTACAGAGGACTGAATCTGGAAAGCTGCTGAAACAAAACAGTTGTGTGGGGTTTTTTTCAGCCAAATACATGCCTTTTTTGATTAAAAGAAATATTTGTCTTGAAAGGTCTTTTTCCCCAGAGGAATGACTAATTGGTATTCACAAGGTTCAATACTTCAGTTTTTTATCAGAGGCCCCTAAATTCTTTCACTGCCTTCTCTTTCACAGTAAATAATTTAGATTTCAGATGCATCAAGTTTGATAAAAGCCACCTTGTTAACATCTCCTGTAGAATTACAGCTCTGTGTGCTTTGAGGGACTCTGGAGTAAGTACATCAGTAATGCTTCAAAGTAAAATTGAAGGGGGCGAAGGAAGAAGGCAGCAGGGAAACACTGAGCAGGCAATTATTTTACTTCTGTTGGTTCTTTCTCATCTGTTTAACTGACACAGGACACTGGAGACCGTAGATGCCACGGGTGTCCACAACGCTTCCATCACATCATAGTGCAGGAATATATATTAGCTCTGCATCTAGAAAAGTTTGGGGCTTTAGCAGCCCCAGCCCTTTTCCCTCCATGTTGATCTTCTGTGTTATTTCATTTCCCCTAAGCCTGAAACCTGTTAAAATATTGTTTGCAATAATTGACTTAAATAATGATGATTAAGGAAAAAAAAAACCACCAAACCAATCCCTCTCATTTACATTCCCTCTTCTTCTGCAACTTAATTCTTTCAAGTTAAGCCAAAATTTTCAGGTTCAGAATCAGTTGTCTTTTTTTTAATGCAAAATTACTTAAGTTGTAAAGTGGCTGGGCATGGATGGTGTTTAAGGTGGTCACCAATCAGTGGTGGTGGGAAGAATTTCGGGTCGTACTGAGAACAAAGATGTTCCGCTGTCGCTCTGCAGGTTTGTTTGTTCTGCAGCTGTTTTCTGTGTGGAAAGCTTGCAAGTCATTGCTGTGTCAAACAAAGTTTGGAGCAGGCCGGAGAAAAGTGAGAGTATAATTACTGGAAGAGAGGAAGGGAGCTTTCACAATGTCTAGAAGTTGAATGACGATCCTTGTACCAGCCTGAAGTCTTCCAATTCTGCTGGTCTTGCTGGAAGGAAACATTTGGGTAGTTTGGGGCTTTTCTCTTTTCTTTGGTTAAACAATTCAATCTTTCCATCTCTTGATGCTCTTCGTTTCATTGGCAATGTTGAATTACAAACTGAACTATGTAGTTACTACACTAAAAAGCAGTCATCATTCTGCTTGTAGGTGCCTGTAGTAGCACAGGCAAAGCAGCTGTGAAGGTGAGGGTAGTTCTGTTCCCCTTGAACTTGAGCTTTGTTTTGCCACAGATTTCTGTGGAAGCAGGGCTGTTTTTTTCATGGCATCTGGGATTCCTAAAGACTGGGATTTGGTTATGAATGAGCACGTGTTTCCAGAATGGAATTACTTGAGTTTGTTTAAATCAATTGCGGATTCCTCCAGAGTGACGCTACAGCGCCTGTGTGAGGAGTTAGCTCTTTTTAATTGGTCCCATCTGCACTGGCAGATAGTATATTAACCATGCCTTGGGGGGATAAGGGCATTTGGTTGAATCTAATATGGTGCATATTTTATTTCTTTTCTGGAGGGATTTGTTTTGTTGGTTGGTTGGTTGTTCCCCCCCCTCACTTTGTTCTAATAACTGTAGATATGTAGATACGTGTATAATCACCGGCATTTTGAAACTGAATACTCAGGCGAGGGATTGATTAAGCTTCCATAAAATTATCTGAATTTTGACAAGTAAAGAAAGAAGCAGCAGAGGTTTTGCAGAGGAGCTGGAGTTCTTGAGTATCTCTGAGTTTGTGTGGCTAAATTGCAAGAACTGGAAGCTTTGTTTCCCTTCTCGTTAAGCGCAAAGGACTTGTCCTTTCAAGATGAGAAAAATGGAAGGATGAGCCCAGATTGATTACTTGTGGAAAACGTTGAAAATGCCATGCAGTTTTAACCTTTCTGTCTGGAGGACATGGATGCGGGAGGGCTGTCCTGTCCGGAGGTGCGGCGAGCCAGCCCCAGCAAAGGGCAGTGCCGTCCCCAGACACTCCACTGGACTCCTGCACCAAGAGATTCCGCAGCTGGCTGGTTTGGCTCAGCTTAACCAGTAAGGTAGCTGCAGGAGAAGCAGGAATGTAAATGAGTTGGTGTGATTTTCTTTTGTAAAGGTTTCTTGGTGCAATTCCTGTCAATTATCCCACTCTAATGTAAATGAATTGGTTTGATTTTCTTTTGTAAAGGTTTCTTGGTGCAATTCCTGTCAATTATCCAGCTCTAAAGCTTTGCTGAGTTAGACACTTTGTAGGAGGGTGGTTTTGACCACTTTCTGTAGACTCCCTTGTTCCTGACAGAGGCTCTCTGGTGTGCACCTCTCACTCACGGCTTTAAGAGGTGGGAAAGCCTACTGTGTGCAGTCCCTTCGGAGACGGGTTGTGCATTTGCACTGCAGTGGGACCCAGATTTTGTCTATATTCTGCATCATCTGCCTAAAGGTTTGCAGAGCTATAAATCCCAGCAGAGTTCCCCCATGATGAATAATTTGCTGGTGGAGGAGTAATACTGCAGGAAAGGAAAGGTGAAAAGGAGTAATACAGGTGAAAGGAGTAATACTACAGGAGATGAAATATCTGTCCATGTAGTTAGGGCAGGGGCAGTCTCCCTGGGAAGGTTCATATGATGGGACAGCAGTGCTGGCCAGACGTGGTTCGCCTGGGGATGCTCTGGAGTATGTACTGATGGTGCCCATGGGGATGTGTGGAGAGACTGAAGGCTAAAGGCACCAGCCTTCTTTCTTTGCCCTCTGCCTGGCTTTTGGGTGGTGCACCCTGATGAAGGCTTTCCAAAAGGGCTGACTTCCTGAAGGAGCAGGTCTGGTCACTTGGAGATGGCTCGTGTCCACGGGAAGCAGGAGGACCCCCTCCCAGAGACCCTCGGGAATGCCAGGCTTAAATGCTGGGGGTGTTTCAGACATGGAAAAGGCAATGCTGTAATTGAGCATCAGAGGAGTCAGTGAAAAGGTGGATGGCTCTAGAGGAAGGAATGGATTCTCTTTATCTTGTAGCTGTAAGTACAAGAACTCATTAGATCACAAGTTCACTTGCTTTATATTTAAGCAATATGTCAGCTTTTTCGGCGAGAATTTGTACCCTTTGTTTCTGCACAGTATCAGGCACAACGTTGCCTCTAGCAAATAACTGGGGCAAATTCCCTGTTTGTAGCAGGCACCTATGTCATCCTGCCCATAGCCCTGCCTCAGAGGACACATCTTAGGAAGACAGGAGAGAGGTCACTGAACTACATAACTGCTTAACAAGTTATCGATTTGTTGCCAAAAATGAAGGAGAAGAGAGAGTGAACGGGTGTTTTTGCAGGGGGGTGTTGGGGAGCACAGTGGCTCTCTGGCAGGTACTGTGTGAGATGGGCTCGCTCTGCCAGGCACAGAGTGAGGAGAAAGAACTTCCACATGCCATCTTCTGACACAGAAATTATTGTAAAGTCTCCAAGAGCAAATTGAAAAAGCAACAGCCTCCTTCATGCTGCAGGATTCCATTCTTTTCATAATGGGCCAACTATAGCAAATAATACATCTACTGCAAACTCACGTTGGGGGACAGATAAGTTGGAAAGCAGTTAAGGGGTCAGCTCAAAATCAGAGTGAATAAATTTGACATATCTGTGCTGCTGCAATGAACTTGACATATCTATGTTGCTGCGTGTCCTATTTTATTCTTTCTCTTCTTGCCAGCTCCTATTTCTTAATTTATTTCCACTCTTCCTTGGTTTTGGTTTGGTTTTGATTTGGCGGGGGGGGGGGGGGCGGTGTTTTGTGGT